>JAXIVD010002948.1:0-47500 GCA_036785275.1 Cancer borealis
TAGGGGGACGGCCGGCTGTCTCGAGAGAGACCAGCAGCAGACTGTAACAGTGAATACACACACGCACACAAGTAGGTTAAATTACTTTATCAAAACACTTAAATAGTTTAGTTGCCACGCAAGTAGAGAGAGAGAGAGAGAGAGAGAGAGAGAGAGAGAGAGAGGAGAGAGAGAGAGAGAGAGAGAGAGAGAGAGAGAGAGAGAGAGAGAGAGAGAGAGAGAGAGAGAGAGAGAGAGAGAGAGAGAGAACGAGAACAGATGCACTTAAGATCACGTGAGGAATCAAGATAAAAGATAAAAAGAGGAGGAGGAGAAGGAGGAGGAGGAGGAGGAGAAAGAAGAAGAAGAAGAAGAAGAATGACCACGTATAGATTTACAATAATAACAATAACAGCAATGATAAAAATAATAATAATAATAATAATAGGTAGTGTGTAACTGGTAAACTTTATCTCTGAACACACACACACACACACACACACACACACACACACACACACACACACACACACACACACACACACACACACACACACACACACACACACACTTGAATTCGTTATCTTATTCTACGTATCATTTTATATAAGGAAGAAAGGGAAGGGGAGGGAAGGGAAGAAAGGAAGAAAGAAAGAAGAAAGGGAGAAAAGGAAGGAAGGAAGGACAAGGAGTAGAGGAATATATATATATATATATATATATATATATATATATATATATATATATATATATATATATATATATATATATATATATATATATATGTTTATGTATCTCTCTTTTTTTGAATATATTAAAAAATTGTCTATCTGTAGGTTTTCTTATCCTCTTAAGTTTTAATCATAAGTTATAAATAGTTATGCTGTACTCTCAGTTGCTAGTTGAACACACACACACACACACACACACACACACACACACACACACACACACACACACACACAGACAGCTTACTACGCAATATATTTAATTCAAGAAAATACATATATATATATATATATATATATATATATATATATATATATATATATATATATATATATATATATATATATATATTTATATAATTAACTAATAGATATATAAAAATATAGATTAATACTTATATTTTATTACCAATCAATAATAATAATAATATATATATATATATATATATATATATATATATATATATATATATATATATATATATATATATTATTATTATTATTAATTGGTAATTAAATATAAGTATTAATCTATATTTTTATATATATCTATTAGTTAATTTATTTTATTTTCGACTGGAATTCTTCAGCAGTGTCTCGTTCCTTGAGTCTCTCCAAGCAGAATCTCTCTCAGTACCTTCCTTTGTCCTTGAGGTTGTTTCATTAACGGCTTGGCAGGAACGAGAGTATGATCAGTCAAGTGAACAATTTTTTGTTGTTAGTTATAAAGAAGTCTATCATAGATTTTGGTGTCTAATCCTCAGCTTCATCCTTCCATCTATACCAGCTTCATTTGTGGCTTTCTTGGTGGTTATAGTAAGTGTTCATTATAGATATTTCATTTCTTAAACAAAAATCAGTTAGTAATTCTCCATCTCCGTTTCTGTCACCAACTCCTAATGCTCCCAATACTTCACACAGTCCAGTCCAGTTCTGCCCTACATGCACATTCAAATCCCCCATCATTATTATATCACCTTCTGGTCCTGTGTCTAGTGTCTTGTAACATTGGGTAATATTCTTCCTTCTCCTCTTGTGGTCTCCTGTGATATGACGCAGATACTTGGATTATGGTTATCATTCTTGCAGGGAGTTTAATAATTATTGAGATTATTCTCTCGCTGAGGTACCTTGTTTTTTCTAATTTATTTGCTAGTTCCTGCCACTCCGTATTTTCTGTCTTGATCTCTCCCTTTGTGTATCAGCAGGTAATTGTTATGAATAAGTTTTGATCCACGTCCGACCTTCCTTGTTCCACACACACCCATCTAGCTTTATAAGTTCGTATCTATCTCTTTCTCTCTCTCTCTCTTTGTGGTAGGATATATATTTTACTTCTTTCTCTGTACCACACTTTTAAAAGGCCAAAGAAATGCCAGGTTGGGATGTGACACAGTGGTATTTCACTCCTGACCTATCTCTCTCTCTCTCTCTCTCTCTCTCTCTCTCTCTCTCCTTGACCTTATCCAGCCTTGTCTGCAGTCTCTCAGGTGACCTTCAGTGTCGATTAGAGGTCATTTGTCTGTCCTCAAAATATATATAAACATGACTCTTAAAATCAAGTCTTGGTATGACATTGTATATTCTTAGTTTCCAATGTATAGGTTTTGTGATGTATGTGTGTGTGTGTGTGTGTGCTTGTGTGTGTGTGTGTGTGTGTGTGTGTGTGTGTGTGTGTGTGTGTGTGTGTGTGTGTGTGTGTGTAATGGTTCTTACAGCTCAAGGCAGTTCAATAATTATGTCTTAAGAAGTGTATTAAGATTATTTATTTGAAGTAATTGCAGAGTACTGAAGGGATAGTAGTAGTAGTACTAGTAGTAGTAGTAGTAGTAGTAGTAATAATAGTAGTAGTAGTAATAGTAGTAGTAGTAGTAGTAGTAGTAGTAGTAGTAGTAATAGTAATAATAGTAGTAGTAGTTGGTATTGTATATAGGTAAATAAAACATTATATCAAAACAAAATTATATATTACGAATAACTGACTTGAAAAAACTATGAATTGTGCGTTAACCTAAATTGGCACCATCCGTATATATAAAATAATAATAATAGGTCGCTTATTTCAGCTTTATAAACAAAATATAACGTAACATGAAACCTTGTAAGAAAATATAATGAAAATAAACATATATAATAGTAATATATCCTTTCTTATACATATATACTTATCAATAAACATATGTAATAGTAATAGATCCTTTCTTTAATATACAAATACATGTTATCTTGGTCAAAAAAATTATGGTATCACAATATATCATTACAAAAAATAATGCAGGATTTTATAATTTTGTATTTGTATTTTGTATCATAGTTTGAGAAAATACTGTATTACAACAATAACTAAATTGAATAGGAAAAAAATTATATGGCTCAAGAAAAAGAAATAACTATTGTATAAAAATCTCGGAACTTTGCAAAAATATTAACAGATAAATATATGTAATTATAGAATGATGGAATGACGAAACACTTCCATTCAATAAAATACAATAAAAATAAACGATAAATGAGGAATAAATAAATAAAAAAAATACAACGAAAATAAAAATAAATAAAAAGAAAAAGAACTCAAAAAAATCATAAAAATAATAGGAACAATAAAGTATAAACTAATATAATACAATGACTAATAATGTATTTTCATGTAGCATTATCATAGCTCAAGACTAGCTAACTAACTCCATACATACAATACAATACAATACAACAATAACTAACAATAACACCACCACTCAAAATAAATAAATAAATAAAATAACAAATAAAATAAAAATACAATAATGATATATAAACAAACGGGGACCCATAGCATTCAATCTTCCATTTAGTAAACCAATTCGAGTTTGAACACATAGGAAATACAGTTAACTTTGGCATTGAATCCAGTATTCCTTCACTGTTCATATCTACACTAGACTAGACCAGCTAAATAAATGAATACTATTACTACTACTACTAATAATAATAACAGAATTTTACCACATAAGGAATCATAGAAGAATAATTAAGACACAATTACTTTCCACACACACACACACACACACACACACGGGGGGTCAATGTTCTTGCACTTGGAATGCATTAATTATATTTCAATGCATTTCAATAGTAAAAATTGATTCGTAAAATGAGTAAATCGCATTACGAGCTCTGTCATGGAACAAATTAAACTCATACTGTGAGGTTCTATTGTATATAAAAAGTTAGGAGACTGTATGTGTTAGTTAGAATACTGTATATAAGAGCGAAGGGAACAATATTTTTAAGTCCCTAATATTTGTTTCAGTTTCGTGTTCAACTGCTGTTAAAATAATAATAATAATAATGAAATAATAATACATACTAACATTGTGGTCTTTTATGTGATTTGTACTTACGTTGAAATTCTTTAAGGCACAAGTAAAGGTGATTCAATAATTCACACGTTATATACACACACACGACCTTTCTCAATCCGCACGGCTCATTATAGAAGCACATTTGTTGACCTTTTCATCCATAAGACACATTTCAAAGACACATTTGACTTTAAAACACATTATGAAGGCACATTTGACTTTTAAGACACATTATACAATCACATCTGTTGACCTTTTTCATCCATAAGACATATTTTAAAGGCACATTTGATCTTAAAACATATTAAAAAGGCACATTTAACAGACACATTTGATCTTAAAACACATTAGAAACACTCTAATATGCTATCACATATAATCACATAATTCTTCAATGTTATTTAATACTCTAAATTGGCAATTAAATCCATAATGATAACTTTTAATACTGTTTCTATTAATTAATCAAATGTTAATACTAATTGATAATGATAGAAAAAAGTTATGTCAAGAAAGATGAAATTGACTCAAAATAGAAAAAATAAGTATAAGATAGGAAGAAAATTTTTTTTTTTTTTGATATATAATGGTGAATTTTTCAAGATATTGATTTTGAGATAGTATTAAGCTGGAAGTTATAGTTGAAATTCTTGATGGATTGGCAATTATAGAAGAAAAAATTAATAATATATAACAGTATGATATGATAATACACAATACTTAACCTAATAACTTAACATTATGGAAGTGAGAATTAAATGATTGTGCAAATAATAATAATAATAATTTGGCATAATATAAAAGGTATCGCATATTTGTGTATATATATGTATGTAGTACTGCCAAGGCAACAAGGCCTGTATGCTGTCTATGTATATATATATAAAATGTAAGTAATAATGCTATATAAATATACATCCTTTTATAACTATTCTAATTAATTTTGTATAAAGATCACATATTTATACACCGAGAGAGGCATTACTTGTACAGATTGATGTAATAGTGGAGATTTCACACACACACACACACACACACACACACACACACACACACCTCCAGCACACACACACACACACACACCTCCAGCACACACACACACACACACCTCCAGCACACACACACACACACACCTCCAGCACACACACACACACACACACACCTCCAAACTATGCATTTTATTCACTCACTCACATCTCCAGACTATGGATTTCACTCACTCACTCACACCAGCAGACTATGAATTTCACACACACACACACACACACACACACACACACACACACACACACACATACATCACATAGCTGTAACCATAACAATGCTGCTTCAACCCTTTTCAACACACTATTTTGTCACCAAGCTTGTAGTATAAAATTACAAAAATATTCTGACATCAATACATCCTGTAGGTGAGAGAACAGAAGAACAGAGAACAGGTGTGTGGTAATAACAGTATTGTGAAGAACTAATCATGAACAGAACCCGAGCAATGAACGATGAATTATTGAAACATAATCTTAGTGGAAGCCGTGAAAATACTTAGCGAACTGGAATCACCGTTACCGTTCCAACAATTCTCAACCTTTCATCACACTATGGTTAAGTTCTGTCTATGTGGATAAATGAAGTATAGCTTAGGGTTCAAAATGATACTATTCGTTACAAAGAAAACCCGTTACTATCCCATCTTGACATAGAAACCATCCAAGCAAATTCAACAAGTTAACCTACAGAGTCACCTTCAAGCATCCCCCTTTGCAAGTCTCCTTGTACTGCCTTTGGCTCCCTTTTAGAAATCTTACAATAGCCGGCTTTATCTTAGGTACACTATTGACACTATGCAGACCACGACCTGTAATGATACGTACAGTCCTGTAGTAGCCTTGAGACTGATTCAGGAAGGTCTTAGTAGTATCTAGAGCCTCCTCGACTGTCATACCATGCAAGTCTAAGGTAGGAATACCATGCTCGAGCCTCACTATTTCATTTGTATTGATAGAGTTGATAAAGTTGCCCCGAAAGTTGTAGTGAATTAGTGAGTTGGTTTGTGGGTAGCGGGGTAGAATGCCTACTTCTATGGCAGTGTGTGGGGTGGTTCGTAATACTGTGATGTCTTGGCTTGGGTACCTGTGGGAGTGAAGGGTTGTCTCTCTAATCACTTGCCTATTGTTATGAAGGGTGTTTCCTGCCTGCCTTCCTTAGCTATGGTGTGTTTCTCGATACGTTGATTTTATATTTATTTTGACGTTAATTCATGACAAATATAGATAAACATATGGCAATCGTGTGTTGATAAGTTCATTTTATATTAATTTTTACATTAATTTATAACTAATATAGATGGACGTATGGCATTTGCATGTCAATAAGTTCATTTTATGTTAATTTTGATATTAATTTACGACTAATATAGATAAATGTGTACCTTTTCTTGCGACAAGGACAGCATGTGTAGTCTTTGAAGAACACACAGATCAGCAACAACACAAACACAATCACAAAACCCACAGCTGAAAGGAAAAAAGAAACAGAATTAGATTATTTCCAGAGTTTAACAATAATGAAAGGGATGAAAGAGTGACTATACTATACTGTACAACACACACACACACACACACACACACACACACACACACACACACACACACACACACAGTACTTACCACTTTTCCAGAGCCAATCCATCATAAACTTGTTGATAGTACGTATTCCAGAAACCTTTTCAAACCTGGAGAAAAAATATATGTAATTAATTATTTTCACGCATGAAACAGGGGTTCAAAATGCTTGAAATGATGAGATCTATTAGTTCCAACCATCAAAAGTGTAAAAGCAACACTTAGATGTACTACCAAACCTAACCAAACCAAACGTAACTTAACCAAACTAACCTAACCTAACCTAGATAGGTTAAGTTAGGTTAGTTTATAACGGGCGAGGACGCTTTGTTTTGCCCGTCTAACAATTAGATTCACTGGCTATTTATTTCTGGGCAAAATGTGGTGCATTTATCGTTTGGAAATAGCTGATTTCGTCTGAAATTGGCCAAGTTGCAACTTCGTGATGAAATTGCAATAAGTCACTTTTTAGCAATTTCCGACAAAAAAAAAAACATCTCCAAATTAAAAAGCACCATATTTTGCCCAGAAATAAATAGCCAGTGTATCCAATTATGAGATGGGCAAATAACTGAACATTTACCAATAAAGTTACGTGTTGTCACTAAGAAAGATTTAGCTAAATACAACTATAGGTTATATACACTAAACACACATTAATTAAAAGTTATAGATACAGGAATAAACACATCATATAGTAACTAACCTTTAAAACAACTCCGCAGAAGGGAAGGAAGTTACGTGTTGTCTGTAGGAAAGAAATGTAAGGTTTGATTGCAACGCTTGGGCTCTTACTCCTTTTATACAGATAAGATAAAAATAATCCAATACGGTATTGGTACGTGTTCATTGCATGTCCTGGCTTTAGTGATTACTCAGAAGCTTGTCTAATACTGGTTTAATAATTGTTCTAATGGTAGTAGTGGTTAAAAGGTGACAGCTGACAGGAATTGGGCTTGTATGTGGTACTTACTATTCGCTCGTCTTGAACTCTGTTTGTTGTTGTGGTGGTGATGCTGTGACCTTAGGCTTGATATGCTGCGTCTCTCTCTCTCTCTCTCTCTCTCTCTCTCTCTCTCTCTCTCAACAAGCTCTTACTCACTTTAATTCCTGGAAGGTGATCTGCCACAAGGTTTTATCTATATAGTAATATCTAATCATGTTGCGTCATTGTCACCACCACACCCTGTATGTAGTCTTTGTAGATTTCGCAAAGGCTTTTAATACAGTTTCTTACAGTCAAAACCTGTATGTAGAGTTAATAGATCTCGCAAAGAATTTTAATACAGTGAATACGACGTTGTGGGAAGTGCTTAGAAAATTTGATGAGTAATGTGGAGATAACATTAGCGTGTTCTCCCGGGGTCAAGGTCCGCCGCGTATATTCCACAGGTTATGGTAGCCAAAAAACGACTAGAAATGTTATCCTAGCTTTATTTAGAGTCAGCAGGTGTGTGTGTGTGTGTGTGTGTGTGTGTGTGTGTGTGTGTGTGTACTTACTTGGACTCTTTCCTAACTTCTGACTGCTTATTTAGTTAATGAGATCCTCCATTTAGCTTCTGCTGCCTTCGGTAAGCTCTCACAGCTAGTCTTTCACAACCAAACTTGACGCTTCACACTAGTCTAAGCGCTCTGTATACACAGCAGTCTGTGTGTCTATCTTGATGTTATTCGCCAGCCTCCGTACAGAATGCCCCCGCAACATTTTCTACGGAGAGCTCTCTGAAGACCAGAAAAGAGCAGAAAAAGAAGCTCAAAGACAACATCAAGGCGTCCCTGAGAAAGTTCAACCTTAACCCAATGAATCTTGAAACAAACGCATCAGACAGAACTGACTGCAACACACACACACACACACACACACACACACACACACACACACACACACACACATACATACACACACACACACACATACATACATACATACACACACGGCCTTACCTTAAAATGCCATAACTTTTGGCGGTAGCTACATGACTCAGCAAAAATACACGCGCGCGCACACACACACACACACACACACGCACACACACACACACACACACACACACACACACACACACACACACACACACACACACACACACACACACACACACACACACACACACACAGCTTTACCCATACATTGTACTGTAATGAGCTATATAAACACTTTCCAGCAGGGTAATGACTGGCGATCACAAGTCCAGCGCGTGATCATCCAGACCATGGTGAACCACACACACACACACACACACACACACACACACACACACACACACACACACACACACACACACTTGTAATCTTAAAAAAAAAAAAAAAAAAAAAAAAAAAAAAATATATATATATATATATATATATATATATATATATATATATATATATATATATATATTTAAATGAAAACAATAAAAAAGTTAGGTTTCAAAATGCTCATAACAATAATAGGAATAATAATGATAGTAATGATAATAATAATAATAATAATAATGATAATAATGATATGCCACAAGGTGAACGACTTTCTCTCTCTCTCTCTCTCTCTCTCTCTCTCTCTCTCTCTCTCTCTCTCTCTCTCTCTCTCTCTCCCCAGGTTAAAGAGAACAGTAATAAAATCATCTTGAATACTTTTAAGGCTCCACCACCCGCCCCGCCCCGCCCCGCACTCAACACTCACTGATTACCCACGTCTGTCCCGGCCACGCGTCATCCACCAGCCTGACGATCACCACCACACACAACTCATTCCACTCAGACCATCGCCCCGTCTTCCATCTTCCCCGTCTTCACACACACACACACACACACACACACACACACACACACACACACACACACACACACACACAGCTCAGTGGCAGGTGGTAACGTCACTCTGCTGGCAGCTTGAGTTCACGTCTCGCTCAGGGTGCAAATTTATTCCTTCCACCGGCACCTCTCCAGCTCTCTCGCTCATCGTCGGCGATCTAGATCTGTTTTCATATGACACTTGCGTTGTGTAATGTATTAACTGTACTATATTCACTTGTAAGGATGTGAAAGTCATATAATAACCAGTGTTAGGGTACACAGGCGCTTGTATGCTTATGTAATGTGTATGATATAAGGTAGTATTTAGATGAGGACAGAATACACAGGCAGTGCGCGCTGCGGGGCAGGGCGGGGCAGGCAGGCAGAGTCACATCACATCTCTCTCAATAACCTCACTTGCCCAACGGACTCGTATAACCCCGCCAGACATATCCACAGATAGATATGATGTTAAGACCTCATGAAAAGATAAAGATACGTGGATATAATCATGTATAACTTATATATAAACCGTTTTGTGAAGCTGAAATCATCCCCAAATTTCCAAAATCTCACTTTTTCAAAGGATTCGCACAAGCACGCGAGTCTTACCAACAAATAGATATGATGCTAAAACCTTATGAAAAGGTAAAAATATATAGATATAATGCTGTATAGCTTAATTATAGGCCATTTTATGAAGCCAAGATCAACCCTTCCGTCAGTTTTCCTCATATGTCTGGCTTATTTCGAACTGATTCATTGCCCCAGTACACCAAAAAGTTGCGTTTTGTCATGATGTATATGTTTCAAGTCATTAAACTTAAGTTCCTAATGGAAAACGAGAGATATTCCACATTTTGTCAGCAGAAACTGAAATCTGGTTGGTAGTTGGAGTAGGGATGGAGAGGTACTGACGGGGAGGGGTAAGCTAAAGGGAGGGTGAGAGGGAGAGTAGGGGGTAGAATGCAATGACGGGGTGGGGGAAACAAAGCTTCTTATTATTATTCGTCATAATATTTTCTTTTATCATTAATTTCTCATCAACGACTCTGTTTTAAGATAATTTACACGAATACTTATATGTGTATCTATTTAATAGATTGCGATGAATTATAATTTAATCATATGAATTGTCTTTATTTCTTCAATATTTTAAATTTACCCAAATTGGACGTGTGTTTAAATGTTTCGACTTAACCATAATGAAATTGAAAAACAAACTGTATCTTTCAAGGCCAATAATTGCAAAGTTAATTACATTACATTAATACATTACAACTATACACATATAATGATCACCTCCATGTATATATCAAAGTGTTTAATAAGGCTGTGTAAGGTTTTGTGAACAGTCATAACAGAAACAACTTGCTAATTCACTTGTCAGCTTAACATTTTTACTAATGTTCGCTGTGATCGATAAGAAAATTTACTTATTTACATCGTAACATACAATTTTTACAGCAATCTACCAACTCATTGTCTTTCTAAAATTACTGTGAATTAGTAGTTGATAATTCATTGAATAGAAACATGTATAACTGTAATGAGATTAGTGTATGTTGTCTATCTGATCGACAGTTAAGTAACAGATTAATATCCCACAACTGTCACTCAATCCATCACCTAAAGCTTAGACTTGAACTTGGACTTGGATTGGTGTCACTTTATATATATATATATATATATATATATATATATATATATATATATATATATATATATATAAACAACACTGAATAAAACATCTATATCTTATATATTCCATCATATAACACTGTATTAGAAAAAGTAGCATATTTATAGACTAAAATAGAGCAGCCAAGACAGCCAGTCACCTCCCCGGCTGTAAACACACGCCCCTACAGATTTAAATTTTATATATAATTTATATATAAAATATATAAATTTATATATAAATATATATATATATATATATATATATATATATATATATATATATATATATATATATATGTATGTGTGCACACACATGAACTACTTTAGACAGTGGTATTAGTAGTGATATTATTAGATCGTAGATCACACACACACACACACACACACACACACACACACACACACACACACACACACACACACACACACACACACACACACACACACACACACATAAACACACATTGCAACTAGGTAAATACACACACATTACAACTAAGTAAATACACACACAGTGGCGTAGCTACTGTTTTTGCCGCCCGGGGCGGCCCGCGGCCGCCCTTCCTAGAAGTAATACAATATTACAATGCACATATACCCTTAAAGTATATATATATATATATATATATATATATATATATATATATATATATATGTATATATATATATATGTATATATATGTATATATATGTATATATATATATATATATATATATATATATATATATATATATATATATATATATATATATATTATGTATATATATATATATATATATATATATATATATATATATATGTATATATATATATATATGTATATATATATGTATATATATATATATATATATATATATATATATATATATATATATATATATATATATATATATATATATACTAGGGAAACATGCAGGCCAGGATTCACACATATATATATATATATATATATATATATATATATAGGTGAATCCTGGTCTGTATGTTTCCCTAGTTGGCGGAATGGGTCCGGGAGGCATATTCACGAAGTCTGGAAGGGTATATAACTGTGTGTGCGTGTGTGTGTATGTGTGCGTGAGTGTTTGTGTGCGTGGAAAAATTGGAAACTTAAGCATAAACAGCTCTCAATGGGCTCTCTAACAGCTCTCGAGAAAGATCCGGCTCTTCTCGTTCATTTGGAAGAACCGGCTCTATGAACCGATTCGTTCACGAGCGCCCATCACTATTCAGACCTCTTCATCTTCTTCTTCTTGTGACCTATTTACTGTTTAGTTGGTGGTCGGTGGTGCCTTTGCAACGGCCTCCCCTCTATAGAATTTTGGACTTATTTTGTAATTTTTTGTGTGTTCTATGGATTGTTTACGGTTTGTTTCATATTAATATATCTTAATTTAGGGTGCTGTAAGGTTTGTTTATGTTTAATTATGGTGTATTGGGTATGTGAAAATATTGGTATTTTTGTCGTTTTTTTTCAGTTTTTATTTTTTTTTGGTTTGTTTATGGTTTTTATTGTGCTTAAATATGTTTTTACATATTATTCAATGGTTTATATTGGTTTAATGTCATTAGTGTTGTTTATTTACATTTTTCTATATTTTGTAGTGTAAATAAATATCTTTTTATGAAATTAATGTAACTTGAATATGACAAATAGTTATGTCGAAGCTGATTAGGTAATCTATTCTATGTTTTGAAATATATATCATTGTTTATCCTTGTGTCATAGACTCTGCCGGACCACTGACATCTGAGGGGCCGGTGTAAGTACCAAAATATTTTAGTAATTCCTAGCCTTACCTCTTTATCCTCAGCCTTATAATTAACAGGCAAGGTAAAATAAAAAATCTAGTATGTTTTACAATCATTAATTACTTGCGTTATTAAATAACTAGGTTTATTTTGATGTTTGTTTACATATTGTAATGTTAATGTATTTTTTGCAATTTTCAGCAAAACTTTACCATACTTTCGCATAGCGTTGGGTTCATTGAATTTGTTATTTTTTTGTGTTTATTTTGTATAATTAATAGTATTCTAAGGTTTATATTAATTGAGATATAGGGATAATGTTTTTTCAAAAATTTCGTTATTTTCGTAGTTTTTTCAGCTTGTACGGTTTTATTATCATTCATTGTGTGTCTGACTAATTCTTTATATCTTAACCTATGGTTTAGATTAGGTTAACAAGATTATTAATGTTTCGTTTCTATTTTTGCTATTTTGATTGGTATATTTTCTATTTATTTTTTTCATGAAGTTAATGTGACTTCAATATAAAAAATAGTTATGTAGAATCTCGTTAGGTATCATAATCTATTCTTTAAAGTATATATAACTGCTTCACGATGTGTAATACAAATTCATATTTTCGTTTTATATATACGTCATCGAATACTACTTTTTTCATTTTTCTAAACCATTAACATTATTCATCATTCATTATTATTATTTTATTCATTAGATTTCCGTAAACAATCAGGTATAATAATATATAAGAAACAGTCCTGGGTTCCCGTCTTGAAAGGCGGGACTGTTTTCTTGTTTATATCGGCAAGGGCAACAACAACAACAGCAACATCACCCGGACAGAAGCTTAAATATACATCATAACGCCATTACACTGCTTCATTAAGGTAATTATATATATCTTACCCATTAATTAAGGATTGGAATGGGTCAATGAGTGGCTGTAATGAGATATACAAGTAGAAGATGATGATTGAAAGACAGGTTAATTTATATAGTTACTGCCATTACACTGCATCATTAAGGTATAATTACAAGCTGTACGAGGCTGTTAAGTGACTATATAAACATAATCTTTAAGAGAAAACACGGTATTATTTTACATCTTCACCAGAATGCTCTAGAGAATATTATCGAAGTGCTTAGAGATACGGCAGTCCTACCCCCTGTGGTCATCCGCTATTGGTACGGCAGTGTGCCTTATTATTGACCTGGTAAAGCATCTTTCTAGTTATTTTATGTTAGGTATGGTTTGGTTTGGTTATATAAGATTTTTAACTCATAGCTAGGCAACTGTCGTACCTATATGGGAGCACTGTAAGGATACGGCACTCATTATGGTTATACAGTGGAACCTTGACTTACGAGTGCCCCAACATACGAGTTTTTTGAGACACGAGCCGTCACTCGGTCGATTTTTTGCTTTGAATTGCGAGCCAAAATTTGAGATACGAGTCATGTTCAGGACTGCGTTCACTAGACAATACTGCTACAGTAGCAAACCTACAGGAGCTTAGTGCCAACATATAAAATATTATAGTTTGTTACCATGAAATGCTTATTTATTATAATTAAACGAAATATTACAAACCTCTAATCTTGTCACCGAGCAATACGGAGCGTGCAGTATTGTCTTAGTAAACGCAGCCGTACGCCCGCCCAGCTCCCGTGCAAAATTCGTTCTCTGCTTGTGTTTACCTCGCCACGTAAGGATCTCTGTTGTGCTCGCGTTCTGTGCTTTTGTGCATTTATTTTACCAAATTTCTTGTTTGTAACTATGGGTGCTAAGAAAGTGAGAGGAAAGGACAGCGGTGCAAAGAAGAAAAGGATGATGTCTATCGAAATAAAGCGTGAAATCATAGAAAAACACGAGCAAGGTGTGCCAGTAATCGACTTGGCGAGGCAATACGAGCGCAGTACTTCTACGATATGTACCATATTGAAGCAAGAGTCGATAAAGGCTATAACACCAGCCAAGGGCGTTAAAATAATTTCTAAGCTCCGGACCTCTGTCCATGAAAAGATGGAGAATATGTTATTGATGTGGGTGAGAGAGAAGGAGCTTGCGGGAGATACTGTGACGGAGGGTATCACCTGCGAGAAGGCACGAGCCATTCATGCTGATTTGCTTTACATTATCTTTTATGTTTTTATACAATATTTGTTATTTATAAATACATTTTTCTTATTTAAAAACACGTAACAAAAAATTGGGTGGTATTTTGGGGGCTGGAACGGATTAATGGCATTTCAATTAATTTCAATGGGGAAAATTGATTTGATAGACGAGCAAATTGAGTTACGAGCTCGGTCATGGAACGAATTAAACTTGTAAGTCAAGGTTCCACTGTAATAGGTTAGGTTAGGTCCGGTTTGGTTCGGTTGAAATATAAAAAGCTTATATAACCAAACCTAACCGTACCTAACCAAACCTAATATAACTGGCTGCCGTACCCCTAGTTGTACAGCTGCCGTACCTCTAATTACTGCCTAATTGTAATGTTGTTTTAAGCTGTTTTAATGCTACCTTACTAAACACGAAAGGCTTACTCAACAGGTACATGAATTCTAGGCGTCAATACGTACATGAATTCTAGGAGTTAAAAATATCTATATCATGATATGTAATATAAGATATGTTAAGACTATTATGGTAAAAAGTAAAGTAAATGCACTACTGTATTTCATGGTAAATAAGCTAATTCATTCGGGTAACATTAAAATCAAATACTAAGCTTAACTAAATGGTGTATGCCGAACAACCTTGTGTGTATTATAGTAAACTTCTTATTGCATGGACTTTAAGATATACATTCAGTCTGATCAATCCCTTTTGATAATATATCAGCTATAAGATGTAGGAAGTGTATTCAGCAGGACAGGAACTTGCTAGGAATGCATAAGGAACTTATGCAAGACATACGAGTGGAGAAGAGTCATTGCACATAATTGCACATAATTGCTGGGAAAGACATAAAACAAAAAAGAAGAAAGAATTTCACTCATACACACCTTCCCATTTCTTTTCCGTAAAATTTATACCTTAAAATATCTCTGAATATATCGAGGAAGATACCAAGTGACATCATATTCATTCCCCCCCAGAAGTATGTGAACCGTGCGTGAAAGGAAGCAATTATTTTATGTAGGCTACGAAAAATCAATGATCTCTCACAGATCTCATGAACATGCAAATAGGGCTATTTTCATAGCTAAACTCATGTAGCAGGGTGTGTCAAATCTTCATTAGTTTAATAAGGAGAATAAAGCAGAGCTATGAAATAGAATTTATTAAGTACGGTAACTGGTGGTTTTAAGCACAGATATATTGAAAGTAGTTCAGAGGGAGGTGGGATGGGGTGCAGATGAAGGGAATGGAACCATCACCATCAAAATTCAGACATTCGGAGCTCAGCCACTCCATACTTGGTCTGAATATTCCCTCGCAACTGTTGGTTGTTCTGTGAAGGCACTCTCAGCTTGCCGAATTGTTATCACCGTGGCCAAGAAAGGAAACCAATGAGAGCTTCTAGCCATCAAATTTATTTATGTATATGATGTCTGCATTATACGTATGCTAAAAATAAGTCTTAGAGAGCATGCGAAGCTAAATGGATAACGTAGCCGAATAAATCAAGCAGCAGACAGTGAGGGACCAGACGTCACAGCACTCAGCTCGCATTCTGATTGGCTCTAATTTCTCCTATGTTACATACCCTTCCGGACTTCGTGAATATGCGTCCGGGAGGTGGTGCCAACTGGCAGCAGTCTCTGTACTAAACACTAGCTTACTCAGTCCTACATGTTTGAAAGTCGTGACGCGCGCTTGATAGATGCATTTATTCATTATATGACTGTAAGGCCCCTCTCACACGGCAAGTTATCTCCTGCACTTATCCAGCTGGCCAAAACTACATTGGAACCTCTCGACAAGTTCCAGAACACAGTCATGAGACTCATTTTAGGTTGTGCCATGTCCACCAGGACAGTCAACATGTTGAGTGAGCTCCACCTTCCGCTCCTGATTGAAAGGATACACTCAAATGTCACATATTTCACGGTTAAGTGTCTTAACTTTCTTCATCTCTCCCCTCACTATTCACAAGTAATAAGGACCTCCCTTGAGCCTGCAGCCCGGTGGCCGCGCTCATCAAAACTGTCTCATCTCAGCTGCAACGTCTGGACATCAATGTTCCTGTGGCCAACTTATTCATTCCGCCTCCACCCTGGATAGCACACACACATTACAACTATGTAAAAACACACACACTAAATAAACAATTAAATCCTAATTCATGTAGTTATTATCAAAGTTGTGCTTAAGTTAATTAAGATTGAATTAATTAATTAATTAACCTGATCTAGAAATATATAACTTGTTTTGTTAATTAATAGGAATTATCACCATTTTAATTATTGTTGTATTATTAGGTAGAGCAAAAAGCTTTATTAAGATCTGTCACCTTTTATTATGATCACCACCACCACCACCACCAACATCATCATCATCATCATCATCATCATCATCATCATCATCATCATCATCATCATCATCATCATCATCATCATCATCATCATCATCATCATCATCATTACTGAACCCAAAAATGCAATTATGGAGTAAAATAAACATAAATTAAAGTTAATTATGATTGATCAATTAACCTATAGTAGAATTAATCTGGTTTTGAGTTATAAATGTGTATAACTTTATAATAATAAATGATAAGTTATGAACAACAGACATATATTTAAGACACACACACACACACACACACACACACACACACACACACACACACACACAAAACATATATACCCCAAAAAATCTAGTAAAATCCAAACTTAATTCAATTTGAGACACAACTTCTTAACGTATTACTGAGAGATAACAATATACATACATACATACATACATACATACATAAAACAAAAGATGGATTTACTCATAACATACGTACATATTCATACATAGCAAATTACATACATATGATTAGTTTACTTGTATAGAGGGAGATAAAGATATGTTTGTGCGTGATACGAGCTTGGTTGAGAGAGAGATAACGAGAGAGAGAAAATAATGAATTTCTCTATTTTTTTTTTACATGATAGAGAGCAAACGGAATGATCACTCTTATTCATCTTCACAAAAAAACAATCATAACAAAATATTATCAGTTTTAAAGAAATGAAGAATGAATAACTATCTATCTGTCTATCTATCTATATACATAACTTTCTTTAATAGTTTTTCTCTCTCTTTCCCTTGTTCTATCCTTCTATTATTTTCACTGCAAGATTAAAGTTTAGGTCTATAATTTCACTGTTAATCTATTATAGACCCATTCACTGTATTTATCTGTCTGTCTATCTATACCCATTATTTTATTTTATTTTATTTATTTTTTCTCTCACTGAAAAAAAAAATTAAACAATGCCATTATCTTTATATACAAATAATTATACAGGTAAAGATATCCCAACCAACAATAAAAAATAAAAAATAATAATAATGATAATAATAATAATAATAATAATAATAATAATAAATAGAATAAAAAATTAAGTTATAAATAATAATTATGAACTATAGAGAGACTAACCGTATCTTTTAAACAGCTTGTCATTAATAAATATAAAACTGAATCTAATATTTCAAGTGTATAATAACATAAGAATACAAAAATAGAAGGAAGGGAGGAAAAAGGAAGGGAAGGGAAGGGAAGGGAAGGGAAGGGAAGAGAAGCGAAGAGAAGGGAAGGGAAGGGACGGGAAGAAAGGTAGGTTAAGTTAGGTTAGGTTAGATTAAGTTAGGTTAAGTAAGGTTAATTTAGGTGTATGGGTAGGTACAGCTGCACTTAAATCCATATTAAAATACAAAATGAGTTACTTAAGATTATGTGAGAGGGATTATATATAGCAATGAATGTTTCTGTCATATCAACACAGCCTTTGTAAATGTAGTTAATAATAATAATAATGGTAATAATAGACAGAGTTAGATAGATGGCAGTATAGAATGGGTAGACAGACAGACAGACAGACAGTATAAACATATGCTTCATTTCATTTCATCAAACTACAGACACGATACACGATATAATAATGGAAATAAAAGATTAATTCAGCTCAAAATTTACCGATACATTGAAAAAAAAAAGTAATGAATTATAACATATTCAATAATTGATAAATATGAAAGATAATCAAAATATTCTGATACATTGAAAAAAGCTGTGAATTATTACATATTAAATACTGATAAATGATTGTTAAGTACCATAGTTGAGTCCACACAGTGTAGATGAAGCTTGTAAGAATAGATTATAGTAGATTAAAGTAGATTAAAGTAGTGTATAGTAGATTAGATTAGAGTAAGGTATAGTAGGGTAGATTAGAGTAGAATACATACAACACACTGGTGGTGGAAGATCACAAAATCACACACACACACACACACACACACCAACAACAACAATCTAACCTAACATAACCTAATACATACGTCCTCTCTAACTTTGATATTGTCGCGTGCATCTTTCCTATAAAAATACAATAAATAAGGGGGAGGAGGGGAAGAGGGGGCAGGGAGGAGGAGGAGGAGGAGGAGGAAGGAGGGAGGGAGGGAGGGAGGGAGGGAGGGCACACATCACGAACAGACTATCTCTAATACACAGGAATACATTACAGGGAGGATAGCAGAGGCAGAGGGGGCAAGGGAGAGCAAAACAAGGTAGCTAACATAGCCCATCATCCTAAAATGTAAGGTAATTTAGCTGGGTCCGAGAGAGCGCACCCGAGAACATAGAGAAAGCCTAAATAAGCATTAAGTTTAGCCGTTCTTTGCGGTATAGTTGCTTTACTAGCTGTTCTGAATTGCCGTTCAAGCCTAAAAGCCTCCGGGATGGTTATAAGCGGTAGGAAGAGCATTACACTATATTTAATCCCCCACACAGCGAATATAGTGTAAGGAGTGAACAGGAACACAGCGTACAGAACCTCAGAAGCTGTGGAACCGATTATAATAGCCAGCGTAACTATCCCAGCTCGTGTATCTGACTCCATATCCCTGGTGTTATTTGAATGTAAAATAGCCTCTGTATTTAGGGCTAAGGGTACAGCATATAGTATAGTGGCCCAGTGTACCTGTCCAACCTGTACCATATAGGAGAAGAGTACAGTCATTGGACCAAATTGTATCAGGATTAACACATCTCCGAGAGCTATGTATTTAAACCCGACGCCGCCAGTATATAGGAAAGAGCTGGACAGGCCCCCAAAGTAGGCTAGCGCGAGGTGTTCCAGCCGAGCGGGCGTCATCATAGTGAGAATGACAAACCCCAGACACCCGACCGAGTACAAAATCACACCTAACGTCACTATTTCATCCTTAGATAGCAGCTGGTCCACTAGGGTTCGGTCGTCACTCTTCTTGCTATCAATACCTTTTATATAGTCAAAGTAGGTGTTGACCACATTTCCGGCGGCGTGGACAGAGAGTGCCGTTAGTGCCGTGGTGAAGAGTGCCACAAGGCTGATCTCACCTGTAGCTTTCCCAGCCAAGGCACTCCCTAGTAGGACAGGCATTAAGGAGGCACTGAATGACCAAGGGCGTAAGGCTAGGACATAGGCAGATAGCTTCATAAGGGCTGGTCCGTGCTTGCCCTTGTACTCCTCCTTCTCCTCCTTCCCCATCCCGTTCCCAGTCATGTCTAGATGACCTCAAGTGACCTGACCTGTGGAGGAAGGAAAGGGAGGGGATATTAATGTGTTTTTTTTGTTGTTTGTTTCTGCTTATACTGTACTTACTTGATCTGTCTGTGTCTCATAAAACATAACTTATCCTAATTCTACACGATTTATGTCTTTAAGTGTGTTTTGGATGTGTTTTAAGAGTGTTTTGGGTGTGTACAAGTGTGTCTTGGGTGTTTTTGGATGTGTGTAAGTGTGTTTTGGATGTGTGTAAGTGTGTTTTGGATGTGTGTAAGTGTGTTTTGGGTGTGTACAAGTGTGTCTTGGGTGTTTTTGGATGTGTGTAAGTGTGTTTTGGGTGTGTACAAGTGTGTCTTGGGTGTTTTTGGATGTGTGTAAGTGTGTTTTGGGTGTGTACAAGTGTGTCTTGGGTGTTTTTGGATGTGTGTAAGTGTGTTTTGGGTGTGTACAAGTGTGTCTTGGGTGTTTTTGGATGTGTGTAAGTGTGTTTTGGGTGTGTACAAGTGTGTCTTGGGTGTTTTTGGATGTGTGTAAGTGTGTTTTGGGTGGGTATAAATGTGTTTTGGGTGGGTATAAGTGTGTTTTAGCGGTGTGTGGGGTGTTTTTGGATGGGTGTAAGTGTGTTTTAGCGGTGTGTGGGGTGTTTTTGGATGTGTGTAAATGTGTTTTCAGTGTGTTTTGTATAGTTGGGAGAGTATAACAAGTACTTTTGATAACTTTTAATTGGTTTTATTCAGTTTTAATTCGCTAACAGTTCAAAATATATAAACCAAATAACACCTTTCGTTCAATTATGTAGAATTAGGATAAGTCATCTCTATGTATTTTTGTCATATGAGACCAGCATTAGCCAGTAAAGTTAAATAATGGTTATTTAATTATAAGAAACAAGGCGTCACTTAAAAAATCTAACCTGTCCTACTAACGGGCGGAAGCCAACTATTTAAGGTCTTGAAACCTACCGGCGCCACGGGTAAACGGAAAAAAAAAAAAAAAAAAAAAAAAAAAAAAATCAGGCAAGCAAGAGTGAAATACAGTTTGATATTATAGTAATCAGGAAAATACGGCCAGATTCGTGTTCTGCATGACCGAAAACCTTATTGTACCAATTTACATGAGATTCGGAGGTATGGAAATTTGCATGAAAGTTTTTAACATAAATCATATATTTTGAAATAACTCGAAATGTATGGGGTTTACGTAAAAAACGTATGGAATACAAAAGAAAGAACAGAAAACGCTCGTTCTATTAAGCTATATGAAATTGAAATTGGGAAGTAATTAAAGATGTAGCAGTGTAAAGTATTATGCAATAATATTTTTCACATAATTTTAATTTTCTTCATAAGTATTAGAGTTATTGAAAATATGATGACAGTATGAAATAGACATTATCAAACTCCATAACTTTATACATATGCAATTTTCCTGTAGGACTAATATTAACGTAGTAAAACGAGAAAAAACTCCTCCGACCTCAATTCTGGTGGAATTTACGGGCCACAAAATGGAAAATACAAAATATTATCTAAATCTAAATCTAATTCCAGATTCGTGATCAGCATGTCCGAGAACCTCTTAGTACCAATTTGCATGAGTTGTGTTGTTATATTAACAAAAAAATCTAATCTAACCTAACTAAAATAAGTTTTCCAACTCTTGGCTGAAATTATATTTTTTTCAATAACTCCAAAAGCATGAGGTTTACGTCAAAAATGTATAGAATAGTCAAGAAAGAGTAAAAGACGTGCATTCTATTGAGTTTTACTAAAATGGAATTGGAATGTAAGTATAGTCAGTGGCGGTCCTGGGCATATGCGGTATAGGCAGTCACCTAGGGCGCCAGTTGTGACAAGGGGCGACACAGCATAGTCAGTCAGCTGTAATACGACAATTAATAACTTTATTAAGACCTTAACAAGCAATGTTTACGAACAGACGCTAGCAAAAAGTGTCTCATAAAACCTAACTTATCCACTGCTAGCACTGACAAGGCTTAGCAAACAATGTTAGGTAACAACGGGTTTTGTTACTGAATGTAGTGAAAATCCACTGAGGGAGGGAGGGGCACCTATGTATGTTTTCGCCTAAGGCGCCAGAAATGCCAGGACCGCCACTGAACAATCCTATATCCATTCTATAATACGGGAACCAAAACTGTACTGCATAGTCGAGGTGAGGTCTGACTAACGCTATATACAACTTCAAAATAACCTCAGCACTTCTACTTTCAACACTCCTACCAATGAACCCGAACACTCTAAACCAACTAATGAAATATTGTAATCTCGTATTAATATATCGGATTAAATATACACTAAAACCTTACACTAGTTAGAGGAGAATCACCCAACAAGAGCCTCAAGCTAGTACATAAATTAGCAATCACTTACCAAGCTAGCTGTGTGTCTACGTGTGTGTGTGTGTGTGTGTGTGTGGTGCGACTAGCGTGGGTAAAGGGGCTGGCTAAGGAGCATGCGAACCCTTAGAAGGTTAAGTAAAGGGAAAGGAAGGGAAAGAATGCAGAGGAAAGGGAAGAGAAGAGAAGGGAAAGGATAGAAAAGGAAAGGAAAATAAATGAAGAGAATAGAATGAAATAGAAGAGCAGAGAAGGGAGGGGAAGGGAAGAGAAAGCAAGGAAAAATAATAGAAGAGAAGAGAAGAAAGGGAAGGGAAGAGGAAGGGGAAGAGAAGAAAATTTACAGGAAAGGAAGATAAGCGAAGCGGTCATAGGCATTTCCTCCCCACTCCGCACCTTTACCTTTACCTTTTACCTATCATTATATAGGCTTAATTACCTTACCTTAATGCATTACTAGACAGGAACAGCAGCACAGACAGGCACAGACGGCTAGGTTGGTAGGAGGGAGAGTCTATCCGCCTCCGTCTGTCTATCTGTCTGTCTATCTAACTCACTTCTTGGAACATTTCTTTATTTTCATTGTTTTTATGGTTGTTTATGTTATTATTATCATGATTATTTAAATGTGTCGTTTTTGTGTGTTAGTATGGTGTCTATAGTAGTTCTATTAATGGTGTAATTTAGGTTTATCAATGTTAGGTTAAGATTGTACTTGGCGTGTAAACATTTGGAATAAGTAGCAACGTACACCTGGTCAACATGATTTATTTACCGTTAATTCTATCTTACCTGGGGAGATTTATTTTCTAATTGATTTTATTCTTTATCTGATGTAGAAGAAAATCTACTTCTAATGCATTTTTGCCATTTTATTAATTGAATGGCAAAAATACATATACAGACGTGCGTATCCTGCTCTTCCTGTATAATCAAAGACCTTTTCCACGTATATCCCATAATTTTCGAGTAATTGAATAAGATGTGATTTCTGGCAAAATAATTATAAGGGGTACTCTTGAAAAATTCGTAAAAACTTCTGCACCACCATTTATAACGAAAATATTTGTTTATAAAAAATCTTTGGGTTATTGAACACGAATCTGGACTCAATATTTTGAATTGTGGATGTAGGTTATAATGAATAGCGATTGTCTTTTCAATCTCTGGGACGTTTTTGATGAGAGAGAGAGAGAGAGAGAGAGAGAGAGAGAGAGAGAGAGAGAGAGAGAGAGAGAGAGAGAGAGAGAGAGAGAGAGAGAGAGAGAGAGAGAGAGAGGCAAACAAATAAAACGCAAAATACTACTTCAATTGCTTTATTAATGATGAACAAATCTTTCTATCCCAAAAAAAACCGATGAACAAATCTTTCTATCCCAAAAAAAACCACATACATACAAATTAGTAATCCAAGAAAAAAATATGATAAACAAATAATAGAAAAATATAATAACAATAATAATAAGAGCTGAGCAAATCCACACACACGCACACGTTAATTAAGCTTGTTTTCTACTTGGCTTATATTTCCATGAATCTACACACACAGACATGCACACATACATACAAACACACAGGTTATTTAAGCATAGTAGTTCAGGTTTGCTTTCTTCTTTGCTTGTACTTCCATAATAGCTTCCATGAAGTCTTCGTGCGTGACGGTGGTGGCTTGGCGACGCAAGGCAATCATACCCTGGGGAGGAGAGTGAGGTTAGGTGAGGTTGTTAGGGGAGGGGAGGGGAGGGGAGGGGAGGGGGAGGGGAGGGAAGGGAAGGGAAGGGGAAGGGGAAGGGGAAGGGGAAGGGGAAGGGGAAGGGGAAGGGGAAGGGGAAGGGGAAGGGAAGGGAAGGGAAGTGAAGTGAAGGAAAGGAAAGGAAAGGAAGTGAAGTAAGTGAAGTGAAGTGATGGGGGAAGGGAAGGTGAGGTGAGGCAAGAGAAGGTTAGGTTAGGGGAGGGAAGAGAAGGATTAATGCAAGGAAGAAATGGTCACTTCAGAGAGAGAGAGAGAGAGAGAGAGAGAGAGAGAGAGAGAGAGAGAGAGAGAGAGAGAGAGAGAGAGAGAGAGAGAGAGAGAGAGAAGAGAGAGAGAGAGAGAGAGAGAGAGAGAGAGAGAGACAATAAGTAGGAAGAACATGAGAGTACATAAACTGGATACAAATAAATATAGAAACAGAATAACACACACACACAGACAGACAACCCACACACACACACACATGTACACCCTCCCACACACACACGTACACCCCCGACACAAATACTTACAGCCTCCACACACACAGCTTTGCATTGAGCTCCGTTGAAATCATCAGTAGATCTTGCCAGCTCTTCAAAGTTAACACAAGATGCAATATTCATCTTCCGAGAGTGAATCTGCATAATTCTTGCCCTCGCTTCCTCATTAGGATGTGGAAACTCAATCTTCCTGTCCAAACGACCTGACCTCAGTAGTGCTGGGTCAAGGATGTCAACGCGATTGGTAGCAGCAATGACCTAAGAGCAAAGGGGAAGGGAAGGGAAGGGTAGGGTAGGGTTAGGGGTCAGTATTATTTGTTTTCTTTAAAAAGGAAGGAATAATGTGGGATACATGTATTAATCACCAACTTAAAAACTAAATAAATACACACACACACACACACACTCTCTCTCTCTCTCTCTCTTTACCTTGATGTCAGTTGTTGATGAGAATCCGTCAAGTTGGTTAAGAAGTTCTAACATTGTGCGTTGAACCTCCCTGTCTCCCGCCTTCTCACTGTCAAATCTTTTAGTGCCTGTGTGTGTGTGTGTGTGTGTGTGTGTGTGTGTGTGTGTGTGGAAGATGTATCAGTTAATATATAGTATAGTATATGTATTTTATCACTTATATTGTATTGTCAACATAAAAGTCTCTCTCTCTCTCTCTCTCTCACACTTACCAATAGCATCTAGCTCGTCAATAAATATAATAGCCGGTGCTTTCTCCTTGGCTAGAGCGAAGGCATCACGTACTAGCTTGGCACCATCTCCTATGAACATCTGTACTAGCTGAGGTCCGGCTAGTTTAAGAAAGGTAGACTTGGTTTGGGCAGCACAGGCACGGGCTAGTAGTGTTTTACCAGTGCCGGGCGGGCCATACAGCAGTACTCCCTTAGGGGGCTGGATACCTGAGGGGGAGAACGGGGATTAGGGGGTAAGGTGTGTGTATGTGTGTGTGTGTGTGTGTTAAGGCTTGTCTGTTTCTGTTTGTTTCTAATCTGTCTGTCTCTCTGTGTTTCTGTCTGTCTGTCTGTCTGTCTCTCACTCTCACACACAAACTAACCTAAGTTCTCAAATCTCTCCTTGTGGGTCACTGGCAGCACCACCGCCTCAATCAGCTCTTGAATTTGCTTATCCAGACCACCGATATCACTGTACTGTTCCGTAGGCCTTTCATCCACCTCCATAGCCTTGACCCGGGAATCATACTCTGCCGGCAAGGTCTCCAAGATGAGGTAGGAGTCTTTATTCACCCCTACAAGGTCTCCGGGTTTTAAGGTCTCCGCGTCAACAAGGCCAATGACAGGGAGGAAGTAGGTTTGACGGGTTGAGGTCTTGATGACGGCACATTTTCCTTTCCGCTGGGAGTCTAAATCAACGTTTGCGCCGTCTTCCTCACCGTATTCATTGGGGTCAACGTCTAGGATCTGTTTAGGGTGTAGGAGTTATAGTATTAGTATTATTGTTAGTAGTAGTAGTAGTAGTAGTAGTAAAACAAATCTGTAGTAGAGATGTGAAGATAATATTGGTTTTAGTAGTAGAACTTATAGAAATAGAAGTAATATTAGTGGTAGTAAGTCTCTCTCTCTCTCTCTCTCTCTCTCTCACCTCAATCACGTTTGACACCAAGTAAGGCAGAGTTTTGTTCACTTTAATCTTCTCTGAGTTCTCTCTAATCTTGTCGCGTTGGTTCTGAATCTCGTGTGTGATTCGTGTTTGTTCCAACCTCATGATACGGATCTCGTTCTCAAGGAGGCGCGTTCTGGATACTATGTCATCAGTAGACATAGCGCCAACCTCTCGCATGGCTGGCTGTGGGGTCAAGGGGCGGAGGAGAAGGATGTAGGAATTATTATGTTTCTGTGGTTATTTTTTATTTAGCTACGTATTTTTTAGCGTGTGGATGTGTGTGTGTGTACAAGGTAGCTTCACAAATATACACACACATAATACGTCCTTTAAAAAAAAAGTAAATCCATAATTCTCACTTCTATAATTAAACATAGATAAAAACATAAATATTAAACCATTATCACCTTTCCCTATCCACTCCTTTATCACATTTAATTAATTCCAACATTTACAAAGCATCAATCAGCTGTTTCATCGCCATCATCTCCACTCCTTTCTCTCTTCTCCCATATGGCACCTCATGGCCTCATACTCACAAATTCACTCCCACATACTCACATCATCATCCTGTAGGCCGGGTTCTTGTTCCAGAAGCGACATAGTGACAGGAAACGAGAAAATGTAGTTAGTGTTTACGTTTGAAGCAACTTGTTTGGCGGTGATGGAGAGGGTAAGATGGTGGAGGTAGACAGTCGACTTGAATGGTTTGTTTAGTTTATCATTATTAGTTTATTTTGGTTATTTTGCTGTGATTCTTGTTATTATTGTTTGTGGGTATTTATGTGGTTGTTAGTTATTTTGGTTTTTATATTTAGTTTGTGTTTTAATTTTTATGTTTATGTATAAAGTCGACCTTATTGTTATTATTCATCATTCAAGACAGCTGGTTAAGTTTGTTATTGCCTAATGAAGATGTACAACTTAAAATCATATGATGTTTCACGTTTTTGTGACAATTTTTTTTTTTTTTTTATTTCTTGGCCCCGGAAAATGTCGACCAAAATTTACGTCAAAAACATTTTTGCCAATTTGCTGAAAAACCATTAGTTTTAGAGCAAATATGCATATATACAAACTTATAGAGTTTGACAAGACCTATCAGGTGATGCAATAATATTTCCAATATATTTAATAATTTTGGAGAAATTTGGGGAAAACGTAATGTTTTTTTAAAAACATAAATGTGATATTTTTTCGATTGTTTAAATTTCATTGTCATTATATTATAGCTCAAAAGAACGGCAGTTTTCTGCTCTTTTCGTAGTACTCAATATATTTTTTACGTAAACCTCATATTTTTTTAGTTATTTAATAAAACGTGATTTTCAGAAAAAAAGTCTGAGGGCTTGTGTACCAAAGAATTTGATCGTGAAATGTCGAAACTTTCAAATCTCCCGGAAATTGGGTTGCATAGGTTATACAACATGAAAAACACGAATATGGATTCAATTTCATGATTTCATGATTACTATAATACTAACCTGTAAAATCATAATTTTTATTTAAAGACACAACATACAAGTACATAAGAATATAAGAACATAAGAATTGAGGAGACTGCAAGCGGCCAGTTGATGTATACGAGGCAGATCCTTGTCCCCCACCCTTGGAATAATCCAATATTTATCCATCCCACCTGTCATCCTTATCCATTCTCTGATCCAATCGGTCCAGGAGGTGGTGCCAACTGGCGGCAGTGTCTGTACTAAACACTCGTACATGTTTGAAAGTCGTGGCGAGCGCGCGATAGATGCATTTATTCATTATATGAATGTAAGGTTCCTCTCACACGGCAGATTTTCTCCTGCACTTATCCAGCTGGCCAAAACTACATTGGAACCTCTCGACAAGTTCCAGAAGATGAGTCATGAGACTCATCTTAGGTTGTGTTATGTCCACCAGGACAGTCAACATGCTGATTGAGCTCCACCTTCATAAGAATATAAGAACATAAGAAATGAGGAGACTGCAAGAGGCCAGTTAATTAATGACCTACACGAGGCAGTTCCTTGTCCCCCACCCTTGGAATAATCCAATATTTAGCCATCCCACCTGTCATCCCTATTCATACGCTCATCCAACCGTCTTTTAAAACTACCTATTGAGTCACCAGTTACTACTCCTCATACTAATGTTTTACGGGTATTTATTGTGTTTTGATAGAATATAACAATTGAAATAGAAATTCTAGATCATAGGTTGAGTGTTTGAGTACAAAATCCCATCAACGTTTCCCCCACTCATTCCCTTTACCCACTTGAAAACCCCTCCCCCTCTCTAGGGAGTGGAGGTCAAGTCGCTTCAACCTATCTTTGCAGGGCAAACATCTCAGCTCCCGAATCAGCCCGGCCATCCATCCCCCCCCACCGGCGCCAAATACAACCCCAGAACGATCCCAGAACTCCCATTTATCACACACCCAACAACGAATCCCAGTATCTTGCCGGTCCCACTTCCAGCTACAACACACTGTTCCCTGGGACGCAAGTCACTGCATACTTGAACCTTCAAACCCATCATTATTCCCTTATATATCTCATACACTAAGTAATTACACGCATCTTAACCTCATTCAACATACATGTCCTTAATTAACTGTTCCCTATACTAATGATGTAATTATGTCACATTACGCTATATTAATGTCATCTCACCCACCCTTCCTCTGCCTCTCTCCCTCTAATGTTTTTTTTAAATCTTTCTATCTCCTTATCCTAAACCAATAATTTATTAAAAGAACTAAAATAAGATAATTGTACATAATTAAGTGATGAGGCCAGAGCTGCGGCGTGCAACATCACCTCACGAATGTTTTAGAGGAACTGGGGTGTGTGACTGTGTGTGTGTACGTCTGATGCTGACACACACACACACGCTCACCCGCTCGTCTTCCCCTGGCTACTCCCACCATCACTAATTCCTCTTATATCTCACACACAAAGTAATTATATACATCTTCACTCTCTCATATTAAACAAAATACATATCTTGAACTGTTCCATATACTAATACTGTAATTATAAGTCGCATTTAGCTGTATTAATGCAATTTCATACTCCCTCCCACTGTCAGCCTCCTTCCCTCTGCCTCTCTCCCTCCCTCCCTCCATCAGCCTCTCTACCGTCCACCACCTCCCTCTCTCCCAATGATACCCTCCCTCCCTCTGCCCCACGCGGTCTAGTCCCGCCCAGGAGGTGGTGCGTCTAGCCGATACACAAGAAGGCGTAACCCCCCCCCCACACACACACACACACACACACACACACACACACACACACACACACACACACACACACACACACACACACACACACACAACACATTACACTAACACACACACACTTACATACATATATACATACATACACGACTGGAATAATCTTCGTCAACACATTTTAGATATGAAACCAATAGATTCATTTACAATTCCATCCTATCTCTCGCATCATATTACGTTCCTAACCTTCCTGACACCGCTCCTAACAAAATATATACACACATAACAATAGCAGTAAATTATCACCCGTATTCAATGATCAATTCAACTTAACACTAATAAGATGATAAACACACTTCATGAATTGATTGTAGAAACCTTTTCCTCCGAGGTGATGAGACGCCCGCATGTCTTTCCACACTCACAATGCATATGCATTGTATCCTACACTTATTAAACTTAACTAAAATAAAAGAAAAAATAATTCTAAGTTTTTAAAAACTATTTAAAACTATATACAACTCTTTTACATATGACTCTAAAATAAAAACCCTTAAGATGACCGTAAGGTGAAATCATTCCCAGCGTCAAATCTTGTGTACCCTGTGCGGTGACCATAACAAACCCCCGCGCACTCATCCCCCACCCCATCTCCAGACCCTTACCCCATCAAAGTCTGGCTCACCGCATCGCCGTTCAACACCCAACAGTATGAATTACTATTGATTTTAGATTTGGCTCCGGGAAGCCACGATTTTACGGAGAGAAAACAACAAGCAACAACGAGAACAACAAGAAAGAATCCAACAACAAGAAAACAACGACAAGAACATGAAAAGAGAAAAAAAAAAAGAAAAAAAAAGAAAAAAAAGGAGAAACGTCATGGCTACGTCATAGCCAGTGCCAGTGAGTACTATAATATTTTCTCTGATTACAATCATTAAACATCAAAAGTAATTATACTCAACATCTAGAAAATATAAATAAAAAATTATAGTAAATTACAAAACATCATCTTTCTAGTGTTAGATGAGAAACAAATGTATATAGCTTTGAAAGGCAAGAGTATGACGTCAAATCTATGACGTCTAATCTGTGACGTTAATTTCAGCTCTTAAATAATTATTTAACGCTATAATAAAGCTTTTACTTAGTAATTATACCAAGAAATATCAAGTTTAGTCTTTGGTAAACATTACAAAATTACTATATTGTTGTTTGATGCTTTTATTGAGCAGAAAAAATAATTGTAAACGTCATATTTGATATCTGACGTCATAACTGAAACTATGACGAACTGTCTTGTTTATATTATTATAACTCAAAAGAAGGGATTTTAAGTAAATACAAATGTCACATTAATATTAAAAGAAATAAAAATACGATGTATAACATAAAGTTATTGTTAAATGATGTATTTAACGTTGATTAAGTTATACAAACATTTATATACATCATGTCTCCACCGCTAATCTAACGTGAAACCATATCACACCATCGTGTTGCATCTTACACTTACTTAAGTCATCTTAAATATGAGAGGTGGATGTAGGTAATAAGGGAGTTTAAGGGAGTAATAGAATAACATGATTAGACGCCTTTATGAATGAGGATGAGAGGTGGATATAGATAATAGGGGAGTAATAATTGGAGTAACAGAAATTATATCGTGCAAGTCTCCGGGCCATTTGTAGCTTCCTTTATATTCTTATATTCTTAGACTAGAACGTGCCCTATATATCTATCTACTTATTTATCTATCTAATTATCTATTTATTCATTTATGCAATTATCTATCTATCTAGAGCAGAAGTCTCCGCAAACTCTCTATTTCTCTCTTTCTATAACAATTTATATTCATTTTTCTCTGTTCTTATTTAACCTTGAATGTCTGACTTCTATCATCACCTAATTTCATATATATTCGATGTTTAGATAGTCTCTCATATCTACTTCAGTCTACCTTAAAATCCTTAGCCATTCTACCATGTATTAGCACTGATGTATTATACTCATTGCTATTTCTATATTTTTTCTGTAAATAAAAATGTAATAAAGATGTATACATGAGTGAAATCATGAAATAAGTCCAACATAATAATAAGAAGCAGGTCCGCCATGTTGAATCCTTCTCAGCACAACAACACGGCGGCAAGATGAGCGTCTACACATTCCTAGAAATTGACGTGAATGCCCAGGTTAGTGCTGCTCACAAGTACTTAAAACATATATACATACATAACTACTAGTGTGGCAGGAGGTGGGTGTGTAAGTGTGTCTGAGTGTGATAAATGTGGCTAGAAACACGCATATGGTCTTTCCTTAGCGGTGAGTGCAAGGAAGAAAATTTCTATATATTCAAAATTATCGTAAATATTGAAGTTAATGTACCGTAGATGTGGTTTAAATGTATATATTAGTAGTATTTATGTGTGTGTGGGAGGAGGGGCGTGTGTAAATACTACTACTACTACTACTACAAGTGTTTGTTTATTCCCCAAAAATGATCTAAGCTTGAAGAAACATTATTTTTTAGGTATTTTTTGGCATCAGTGAAACATTTAGACAACTTATGAATATTTTGAAAATTATTAATATATTGAATTTTTATATTCTTTATTCTTTATTTAGATATCTGGCTCAATTCCACCAGCTTGTGGCGCTCTATTGAGCCTACAGTTTTTTTTAGTTTACAATGAAAGCCAAGACTAATAAATCTTTCATAATAAAGATCAACCTAAATATGAGAAGTTTTAACATCTAAAATACTAGATTGATATGATAGTAACAAGAATAAATTACATTGCACAATAAGGATAACAATAAATCTATAAAATATATAATATATCTAAATGTACGATCACAATAACGCTACACTTACTCATACATAATGCACAAACATCCGTTCTGTATAATCTTAATAATAAAGCCCACCTCAGATTCTCATGAAAAGTGTTCCAATGATGTTTCTGGTCACGATGAACACGAATCTGGACTTATTTTCATCATTACTGTAATATCAAACTGTATTTCACCCTTGATTACATAATAACATCAAGAAAATAACCATTATTGAACTTGACTGCCTGATGCTGGTCTCATAGAGATGACCTAACCTTTATATATTTGATATTGACAAGTGTAAAGTAATGAATTTTGGAAGGGAAAATCCTCAAAACAGGTACAATATAAACAGGGTAATGCTGAATAGGTCAGAATGTGAGAGGGATTTGGGTGTTGAGGTTACCTTAGACCTGTGTGTGTGTGTGTGTGTGTGTGTGTGTGTGTGTATGTGTGTGTGTGTGTGATATACCGTCCGTCTCCTGCAGGTGGAGGAGCTCCGTGCTTACCTGAAGGAGGTGGGCGCGGAGATCTCCATGGAGCGTAGTCCCAAGGGGCTCGAGGATGACCTACACAAGATTATTGGTGTGTGTGATACAGCCTTCTCCTCTGAAGCTACTGAGGGGGAGGTGGAGGCTCTTCTCAACTCCATCGTGTCTGTCCTCATTGTGGTAAGGATGCGATAATAATAGTAATAATAATAATAATAATAATAATGTTAATAGTGATAATAGTAATAACAAAAATCATAGTAATAGTAATAATAATCTCATTCCCAGGTTCCTGTGGGTGAGAAAACCGAGAGTTTGATTTTAGCATTCTGTGAGAAGCTCGCCAAGGCTCCCTCTAACAGACTCGGCCATGTGTGTCTCAGAGTGTAAGTATTCAAAGCATACCATTGAAGTTTTTTTTCCTACTTCCTCGTGTTTGATGTTCTATTTTTAGTGTAAGTGTTGTGATGCTGATGCTGAAGTAGATGCAAGAGAATAATGGTTAGGATAAGGATAGGGACTCGGATTAGGAAGGTAATGATTGGTATTCCTACTTCTAAATGTCTTGAGAGTAGGACTATTAACTATATGAGATGAAGTTTTTCTATCCTGTGTTTTTTGTGTTCTGTTATCAGTGTTATAATGTGTTGTATGTATCTAACTTTCTATAAAATCAATTCTCCTCCTCCTCCTCCTCCTCCTCCTCCTCCTCCTCCCCCCTTAGATTAAACCTGCTCTTCCACGCCCTCACTGAGAACCTGGGAGTGCGTTATCATGTCTATTACACAATGGTACAAGTGTCAGGCCAGATAGGACAGGTACAAGCAGTGTATCAGTCCGTGGAGAAGATGCGCTCCACCCTAAACACCGCCCAGCCTCCACCTTCCACCGAACAGCTCCAGCAGCTCCTCCGCCTACTCCATCAGACTCTCATTGCTAATAAACAGAGGTGAGTTGGGTTTATATTATATGGTTTATTTATTTTTGTATTTAAACCTAGATTTATGTATGATGCTCCTTCTCTCACTCCTTTCCCTTTTATCCTTTATTCTTTTTTCACCCTTGCATCATACCATTAACACCCTTTTTTCACCCTCTTACCATACCATTAACACCCTTTTTTCACCCTCTTACCATACCATTAACACCCTTTTTTCACCCTCTTACCATACCATTAACACCCTTTTTTCATTCCTTCCATCAACACAGACTTAAACCAGACCATTTTTCTCAGTCTTTTTCCCCTTACCCTTTACCCTTTACCCTTACTTAAACCATACCATTAGCACCCTTTTCTCCTACCATTAACACCCTTTTCCCTCTCTCCCCTACAGTGAAGAGGCCAGCAAGGTGATGATTGAATTGCTGGGAACATACACCACAGAGAATGCATCCCAGGCTAGGGAAGATGCACACCGCTGTATTATTGCCTCTCTTGCTGATCCTACAACCTACATTATGGACCATCTACTCACTCTTAAGGTACTGTATATGTGTGTGTGTGTGTGTGTGTGTGTGTGTTAATAGTATGATACGAAAAAAAAGAAAATATTATAGAAGAATTGAAGGAAAGATAGAAGTGATAATAATGATTTAGAGAGATATAGTATTCAATGGTAATAATTCCTCCTCCTCCTCCTCCTCCTCCTCCTCCTCCTCCACAGCCTGTTAAGTTCCTGGAGGGAGAGCTGATTCATGACCTCCTCACCATCTTTGTGTCTGAGAAGCTCCCAGGTTATATACATTTCTATAACAACCACAAGGAATTCATTTCGTCTATAGGTAAGTGATTGTACGGTGTTGTTTGTTTGTTTATATTTATTTCTATTCATTTTGTTTCTTGTATTCTTTGGTCTTTCTTTCCCTTTCTTCCTTTCTTTCTTTCCTCTCTTTTTTTCCCTTCTGTTATGTTTTTGTCTTTTATATATGTTCTTCCTTCCTTTCCTCCCTCTCTTCTTACTTCCAAACTTCTCTCCTCTTCCCTCTCTCCCTCTCTTCTTTCCTCCTCCCTAACCCTTACCTTCCTTCCTCCCTCAGGCCTGGACCATGAAGCCAATGTGAGGAAAATGCGTCTCCTAACTTTCATACAGATGGCCGAGAGTCAAGCTGAGATGTCCTTCGAGTTACTGATGCAAGAACTCCAGTTGGGCGCAGAGCAAGTGGAAGGATTCATTATTGAGGTGTGTGTGTGTGTGTGTGTGTGTGTGTGTGTGTGTGTGTGTGTGTGTGTGTGTGTGTGTGTGTGTGTGTGTGTGTGTGTGTGTGACCTAACCAATCTATTATAATATCCTAAATATAGTGTGAAATGCACAGTTTATAAATGTTTTGTCAAGTATAGTCATATTCAAGATAGTTATATTCTCTCTCTCTCTCTCTCTCTCTCTCATGTAGCCCTTAAGACCAAGTTAGTGAGTGCACGGATGGATCAGAACCAGCGGAAGGTCTACGTCACCTCCCGAGTTCACCGCACCTTCGGACGCACACAATGGCAGACACTCCACGACACGCTCACAGGCTGGAAGAGTAACCTAGCGCTGGTCAAGGAGTCAATGCAGGCCATCGTGACGGCTCCCATCGTACCAGCAAAGTAAAAAAAAAAAAAAATGAAAAAATGAAAAAATGAAAATAATGATAAATAAAAAGGTAATATAGCCATAATTATGCATTTTATACCATTGTGTGTCATTATCAGGAGTGAAGTACAGTGTGGTTTGATATATTTTTTTATAATTCTTGCTCTCTCCTGCTCTCTCCTCCTCCTCCTGCTCAGTGGTAAGGGTACAGTAGCGGTACATCTATAAACAAGTATTAAGTACAAAAACATCTTACTCTCAGCTCTACACTCTACAAGGTATTACAACTAAGGATATAAAATGTTGTTCGGAGACTCGATTTATACCTAATCCGTATATCCCTTTTACTTAACAAATAAATAGTTGATATAAAGTAATAATAGATAACATAATTCATTGTAAATAAATTAAATATATTGTATTTATCTATTTCTCTAAACATATAAATACATAGAACTAGTATTATCAGTATATATATTTAAATGTTTAAGAAAAATGATCAATACAATGCATTTGAATATTTTCAATGAATGATATCCTTACCATTATTTTAACAAGTTACCTATTACCAAAGAGGAATACATGGGTTAGGACAATATATGAGTTACCGTACGGCATTTATATCCATAGATTGAACACACTACTATAATAATCAACATTAATCAAGGCACTGCAACTTTGATCCACACATACGTACGTTATCATCCTTCATAGAGATACAAAGCAATCTGTATCTATGTATGCACGTAGGTAGCAATCAATATATTTTCCATTAAATAAATAAAACACTTTTCTTGTCATGTATAGTAGTGGGAGAAGGATTGATGGTGATATAATAATTCAAATAGGAGTATAAGAATCACATTATCTCCTAAATTGATGGTGATGTCACTATAATAATTCACGAGAAAGAGGAAGAACTGATACTAATATATTACTAACAAATGTGTGATGTAAGTAATATGAAACTCCTTTAACAAACACACACACACACACCATCTAACACATCCTCCCCTAGCACATCAGTGACACCTTAATTAACACACCTTACAGCACGTCACTTATTCCAATACTTCAGTAGGTACTATTCCTTCCCTTCCCACCCATCTCATCCCTTTCTTTCCAAATCCCTCCCATCCCTTTCCTTTCCTTCTAAACCCACCCGACATCCCATCCATCTCACCCCTTTCCTCTCCTAATCCCATCCCTTTCTTTTCTTTGCTACTCATCCCCTTTCCTTTCCTTTCCACTATAACTTCGTAGTACATGGTGTTCAGTCATCCTCGGCATCAGGGTCCTTGATAAGCTTCCACTGAGTAGCACAAACTTTGAGTGTGTTGTGTGCGTACTCTCGAGCCTTGGGTAACACTAACTCTGGATTATCGATCTTGGATATAGCGTGCAAGGCAGTCTGAAACGAGAGGAAAACATTAATATAAGTAAATAAGATTTAATTTAGTATATAAGTGAATCAATGAATGAAGAGATGTATGTAATGGAATGCAAAAGTATGTTTATCTTGGAAATGGCAAGGCAGTCTGCAGAGAGAGAGAGAGGAATGATAGGAACACAAAGATATGAGTGAGTCAATGAGTGAAGAAAGGTGTGTAATGTAATGCAAATATGGTGACTGCTATGTTTAATGACCTACACGAAACAGTTCCTTGTCCCCCAACTACCAAAAAACTGCCGCCCGGGGCAGACCGCCCTCTCCCCCCCCCCCCCCCCCCCCCACACCGTAGCTACGCCACTGCCAACAATGCAATAATCTGCGGCGGTGTATGTCTGTAATATTTGCTCACGTCTTTCCCGCAACATGAAGCTTGGTAAGTAAATACTCTTTTGTTAGTGATATCTTGGTAATATTGTTAAGTACATATAGTTAGGATGATTTAATTGACGCCCAACACGCAAGTGGCGTAACTAGTGGTTTTGCCGCCCGGGGCTGCCGGCCCTTGGTAGCCTCGGGCGGCAAAAACACTACCTTTATTCTAGATGCGATTAAGTCAGTGGTTCTCAAACTATTTCAGCTTATCATCTAATTTAACTCTACCAACTCATCTTGAAATAATTGCAGTGGTGTGACTACTCACACGTGGGATATTGAAAGTGGTAACAACAGTTTTTCGTAGGTAATGGAGGGATGACAGAAAAGAAAATAGATCTAGTGTTTAAATATATCTATATACATCAATATTGCCATATTGTGAAAGGGGTAATACGTCACTCTGTGTAATTGGCATAGATGAATCTTGGGTCCGAGAGGTGGTGCCAACTGGCGGCAGTCTCTGAATTAAACACTGGTGCATGTTTGAAAGTCGTAGCGAGCGCGCGATAGATGCATTTATTCATTATATGAATGTAAGGTTCCTCTCACACGGCAAATTATCTCCTGCACTTATCCAGCTGGCCAAAACTACATTGGAACATCTCGACAAGTTCCAGAACACAGTCATGAGACTCATCTTAGGTTGTGTTATGTCCACCAGGACAGTCAACATGCTGAGTGAGCTCCACCTTCATAAGAACATAATAACATAAGAAATGAGGAGACTGCAAGAGGCCAGTTAATGACCTACACGAAGCAGTTCCTTGTCCCCCAACTACCAAAAGTGCCGCCTCAAAAAACTAACGCCCGGGGCAGACCGCCCTCTCCGCCCCCCCCATAACTACGCCACTGCCAACACGCAATAATCTACGGCGGTGTATGTCTCTAATATTTGCTCACGTCTTTCCCGCAACATGAAGCTTGGTAAGTAGATACTCTTTTGTTAGTGAAATCTTGGTAATATTGTTAAGTACATATAGTTAGGATGATTTTAGAAGTAAGAAATCGTTATTAATTATTCATTCATGTGACTAATTATCATATTTGACTTCCATGGTGAGGGAGGGATATGGAATGACTTGTGTTCAAGGTGTGCACGCGACCGGAGCAAATGCGTCTCCCTCCCCTATCATCATCTTCTTCTAGCTAAGCATAACTACCATTAATTTATGTGACTAATTATCACATTCAACATACATTAGTGAGGGAGAAGAAGTGATATGGGTTGAAGGTTTGAGTGAGAATGCATTTTGGCGGGAGACGTATATACACGCGACCGGAGCAAATGTCTCTCCCTCCCGTGATAGTACAAAGGTAAATCTGCTTTAACTACTGCTAGTTGCCTATCATCATCATCATCTTCTAATTAGGCATAACTACCATTAATTTGTGACTAATTATCACATTAAACATACACTATATAGTGAGGAGACGAAGTGGTATGGATTCAAGGAGTGAGAATGTATTTTGGCGGGACTGGAGTGACGTAAATACACGCAACAGGAGTGAGTGTCTCTCTCCCTTCTGTGATTATAGAAAGGTAAATCTACATAACTACTGCTCACCTATGAATATTTAGTGTTGAATTAAGAGTTAGACTTCTTGTGGTGTCCCTCACCTCTTAAAAAAAAACTAGTTAGCCAGCATGTTTAAGCGATTTGAATGTGTCTATTGAATGTGACTATTGGTGGCGCAGTAACTACATTCTATATTGATCTTCTTTCTAAATCCTATAACCAGCAAGCTTGGGGACATCAATGGAAAGCGTGGTTTTAAGGTGAATGGAGAGCAAATGACAGTGTTCAAGGCGTGAGTGAGAGCGTAATCATGACGAGCTCTCACCAGTGGAGCCAATGTGTGTCTCCCTTGCTTGGACAGAGAGCGGAGCGAGTGTCCATCCTATGATTGTACCATAACCTTCCCTGTAGTATGAATATAAGCTCACCTTACGCTGATATACTATTTCCTCGCTATCACATTTTAATTCACCCACACTTAATGTCCCTACTAACTATTTGATATGCATATTGTAAGCCTAAACCCTATGATTTCTGAAGTAGGTTCCGCAGAAGGTCGCTCTGGCAGAATAATGTGTGGGGGATTCAAGGGGCTTGGGTAGGATTAGGATAATGGTTAGGATATGATTGTACGTGTCCTTTAATATGTATATAACCTTACCTTGCAGTGTGTATCAATAACACGTTCAGCACTAGTTTTGTCATGACAGACCAGCAAGTAGAACATAACAGTCCCACGGTATTGAATGTCTTATTACCGCTGGACAACAGGAACTGAAGGATCTCCGCCCAATCCTTAAGCTGTATAGGAGAGAGAGAGAGAGAGAGAGAGAGAGAGAGAGAGAGAGAGAGAGAGAGAGAGAGAGAGAGAGAGAGAGAGAGAGAGAGGAGAGAGAGAGAGAGAGAGAGAGAGAGAGAGAGAGAGAGAGAGAGAGAGAGAGAGAGAGAGAGAGAGAGAGAGAGAGAGAGAGAGGAGAGAGAATAAAAAAGATAATTACACTGTTGAATAAGGCAAAGTTAACGTCACTTTATTAATCTTTAGTCACAAGTCAGCTGTTGTTATAAGCTGTCATTATATAGAGTACTAATTTAAGTGAAGGAAACAGGTTAGGAAGGAAAAAATGAATAGCAGTGAATGTTATCAAGGCTGTCTATATACATATATTAAGTTAATTAATTTTTGTTAATGCTTACTCAGAGCAGAGCAGAGAAAGCGAACGTGAGGGAGGGCGGAAAAACGTATCGTACTGCACTTGACGCACTGAGAAAACGATAGAAAAGAGAGGAATTGGGTGAAAGAATAGTCTTTGTGTGTGTATGTGTGTCAAAAATCAATACGTACATTAAATATCTTCTTCAGACATATAGGTGACTCCGACATCACAATACACAGAGCTCCGGCGGCTGCCTTCACAATCTCCTCGTCCTCATCTGACGCACACAGGATCAGATATTTCACCTTGTCATTCTCACCCTCAAGGATCTTAATCACATCCGGGGAAGGACACATGTTTGCCATACACTGAGGAAGAAAAAACATGATTATTTAGCTACTGGGAATAATGATCTCGGGCACTAGTCAAATTGTCCTCCCTTACTACATTAATATTCTATGGTTTTCTAAGGTTGTATTGAAGGAATGTAAGCACACACACACACACACACACACACACACACACACACACACACACACACACACTAACCTGTATAGCAGCTCTCCTTATCATCTCATGATGTTCGAACATATAATTCTCAATGAGTGACAATCCTTTCTCTTTAAGTATGCGTTTACGAGCTGACTCTGACATGCCGGCGATGTTTGTCAGTCCCATTAGAGACTCAAAGTTCTCTATGGCAGAACAATCAGGGTGGAGGAGCTTGAGTAGAGGACGAACCACCTCATAAGCCTGTAAAGGGATATAGATGGATGTAAACCTGCAGGAGGAAGTTGGAAGCTGTTAAAACTACTTTCTTGCTGTGTTGTGAAATTGAACTTGACTTTGCTTAGCCTAACTTAGCTTAATGATAAAAAAAGAAAGGTAAAAATAGAAAATGATAATGATAATAATAAGAAAAAATAATACTAAAAAAGAAATGATCATAAAAGAGAAAATAGAAATAAAAGCAAACCAAAAAATAATAAAAGAATGAAAAAATAAAATAAAAATTCACTCGGCCACTTACTCTCTGTCCTGGGAAAGACACTTCAGGGTTAATAGTGATAGCAATGCGTGCGAGGGCATGTGCAGCTGTCACCTTGCCCTTAGGTGTGCCCTCAGCTGCTAGTGCTAAGAGTGCCTTCACCCCACCCTGCTGTACCACCAATCCTCGGTTCTCTTGAATTGAACACATTGCATGAATTGAACACATTGCATTGTACAACCTGAAGGAAAGGGAGGAGGAGGATTAGAGGTGTGGGATAAATCTAGTTGAGGTTAGATTGTTAGAAGAAAGTATATAGTATAGCATTGTACAACCTGAAGGAAGAGGAGAAATAGAGCATTAGAAGAGATGTTGGATAAATTTTGTTGGTTTTAGGTTGTTAGAAAAAGTTAATATTATAGTATAGCATTGTACAGCTTGAAGAAAGAGGAGAAATAGAGGATTAGAGATGTTAGATAAATCTTGTTGATATTAGAATGTAAGAAAATGTTGTTATATAGATAAATACAACCTGAAGGAGGAGGGAAAAGATCGATGAGGTATTGAATAAATTTAGTTGAGGTTAGAATGTAAGGAAAAGTTAATATTATGCCATTAATTTACACTCGGAGAAATTCTTATCGCATTAGATAGATAAATATATATATATAAAAAGGATGAGAATTATATTGGGAAAGAAATTACATTGGAAAAATTTAGTTGAGAGATTAGAACATCAGAAAAAAATAATATTAAACCATGAATTATTACCACAAAAAATTCTTATACACCAACATCCAATATCAAAATAAATAGACACATATACAAGGAGTACATACCGAGCAATAAGTTCACGTGAATTATGACTTTCCGTCTTACTAAGGACAGCGAGAGCCCAGCTGGCCCCTTCCTGCGCTAGGATAGTTATGCGATTATCAATAAAATCTTGATCATCTAACTCATGCGCCTCTGGTATGTGTTGTTTAGAGAACTTAGCGAGCTCAATCATCTCTGGGATCACTTCTTCCTTGTCGTACGCGTTGCAGAGATTGACAAATGTTGCAACCACACCGTAAAGGCAGTTCATGTCTCCTGACTGCGGGAGAAAGATAGAGCCTGTTAAGTGAGTGTGTGTGTGTGAGGTTAAATTTGAGTGTGTTGAGTGTGTGAGTGAGGTTAAATTTAAGTGTGTGTGTGTGTGTGTGTTCTGGGACTCACCTTAGCTAGTTCAATCATGGAGTGTAGTGCAGCTGTATCTGCAATCAGCTTTTCCTTCACATCTGCATCTAGAGTAAGGAAGGACAGACCCTCACACGCCCATCTGCACATGTCTTTGTCTTTCTTTGGGTTAACCAAAAACCTGAGCAAAAGAAAAAAATATTTTCTCACTTACTTGACTAACTAACTAAATAATTAACTCACTAGCTAACTGACTTACTGACTAATTAACTCACTCACTTACTAACTACATAAACCATTCATTTCTACACATTTCCCTAACATTCTTTACTAATGCATCTTATATATTTTTTCCCCAAGTCTTTAAAATCAAAAAAAGGTACGAATTAACTAATCACCTACACATAAAACTAAACGTAAAAATCAATTCTCACCTAGACAAAAAGGAAAGATCAAAACAAAGCTATAAAACAACCATACATCCCTACACTACCGAACACGAAATAATAATAATAATAATAAAAGATATATATTCCCCCACACACTCACCTCCTGCACGCCTCAGCCAGCTTAACAGCCGCCCCCTCCCCAAAGGGTTTCATAGAGGCATCAGTACCGCCAACAGAGCCCAGCTTACACAGGCCCACCAAGGCACGCACCCTTATGGAATCTTCCTTACTCTGGTATAATTTCTTCAGAATATCCGTCCCTTGTGTAGTGATAGTTTTGCATTTGTCCTTCTTAGAGGCTGCTGCGATTAGGGCTTCACATGCAACCTGGGGGAGGAGGAGGAGGAGGAGGAGGAGGAGGAGGAGGAGGAGGAGGAGGAAGAGGAAGAGGAAGAGGAAGAAGAGGAGGAGGAGGAGGAGGAGGAGGAGGAGGAGGATAAATATTTCATTAACCATCAAACTAAACATTTCTTTACCAAAACAACAATAATCATCATTCCTTCCATATCTCTCTCTCTCTCTCTCTCTCTCTCTCTCTCTCTCTCTCTCTCTCTCTCTCTCTCTCTCTCTCTCTCTCTCTCTCTCTCTCTCTCTCTCTCTCTCTCTCTCTCTCTCTCTCTCTCTCTCTCTCTCTCTCTCTCTCTCTCTCATTTATTTAATCCTTTTTTCAACCTTCTATAAATTGACCTCATGACCTCTCGTGACCTTACCTTCTGCTGGAGGACGTCATCTATCCCGGCCATGACCAGCATCATCTCCAGCATCCCTTCCCTTGCAATGAGCTGGTTCCCAAGGTCGAGCGGGCCGAGTAAAAGGGTCGTAACCACCACCACCACTCGAATCTGGTGCTCGCGGTCAGGGGTTAGGAGACGCAACCTGGAGGAGTAGTAGTAGGAGTGTGTTAGTATGTGTGTGCGTGTGTGTGTGTGTGTGTGTGTGTGTGTGTGTGTGTGTGTGTGTGTATTATTGTGTCTGTCACTCGTTCTTTTTTATTCATTTTCTTTTTAATCTTTCTTTCTGCATATTTTCATTTATTTTATCTACTCACCTAATATATTCATCAATGCGTTGCCTGAGTCCTTCCCTTGCCTTGTCGTCACTCTGGGATTCATAGATGCGGGAAAGGCAGATAGAAGTAGTCATGCGAGTATTTTCAGTCACTTCAATGCAGCTCTCAAAATTAAACTCTGGAAGCTCTGAGGAGATGTCTAGTAGCTTCTCCACACCTGAGGGAGGAGGAAGAGGTGGAGGAGGTGGAGGAGGAGAAGGAGGAGGAGGAAAGAATGAGAGGTGGGATGTGTGTGTGTGTGGAGAAGGAGGAGGATGAAAAAATAAATAAACAAGAGAATATTTACAACGAAAATAAAAATAAAATAATTAATATCACATATATACAAGACAAAAAATCCAAATATATCATAGAAAAAGTAGAAAAAACTTTAAAAATAAAATCAATTTCTATCTTACCTCCCATCTTTATAAATTTTTCTCCCCAGTCCAGTCGTTCCCAGGGTATGTTCTTCAGTATGAGTTCAATCATTGCATCCCTACACAGGCCGGACATCATGCGCTGGGTCATCATACTCGCCATGGTCGCCATTAAACTGTCCACCTCAAGCTGATTATCTAAAGAAAAAAAAAAAGACAAGAAAATAATGAAAAACCCAGAAATATTCAAATTAATTCTATATCTCTTCTTTTTTTTTTTATATTTGCATTTGGTTATCTAAGAAAAGACGAGAAAAAAAAAAAAAAATTGCAAATATTCAAATTAATTCTATATCTCTTCCTTCCCTTTGATTATCTACAAAAAAAAAAAGCAAAATTAATTACCATAACCTACATTTTTTTTCATTATCTATAAACATTCTTTCTTTCTCTTCTTATTTATTCACCAAACTTTATCTAACCTTCCATCTATACCCACCTTTGAGCATCTGTTTATCAGGTCTCTTCTCCGCCTTGATATCCATTCCTGTCAGGCTGTTGAATATAACTTGTAAGGTGTACTGTGTGGCATTGACAAGCTGTGTCTCTCGACTGTTCATTAGTTCAAGGAGCCAAGGTATTCCTACTTCCTTCAGCACCATTTTAGCCTGGAGAAAGTAGGGGAAAGGGGAAAGGTGATTTGTACTTTCTCCAGCATTAAAGAGAAGAGAGTAGAAAGCATTATTTTAGCCTGGAGAGAATAGGAGAGAGGAAGGTGTATGGTGTAAGGTGGGTAGATAAGGGATTCCAACTTCCTTCAGCATTGTTTTAGCCTGGAGGAAGTAGGAGAGAGGGGAAAGGTGATCGCTATTTTCTTCAACACAATTTTAGCCTTGAATGAGGGGGAGAAACTAGGTGTGTATGTATGTATGTATGTTGTATAAAAGATGTAAGGGTGTGTGTGTGTGTGTTTATTTAGTTTTAAGAAGATATTATTGTACTGTTACTTCCTCCTCCTCTCTTCTTTCCTCCTCCTCCTCCTCCTCCTGCTGTACTCACCCTATCAGTATCTTTGCAGAATTCTGAGAAGGTGCGCGCGCATGCTACTCTTATCTCCAAGTTCTTCTCATTCTTAAGAAGCTGCATCACACGACCAATAATACCTTGACTTAACAGCAACTCAGCGCCTGCAAAAACATTATTAATTATCAAAATATGAGGTGGGGGGAGGCTGTTACTGTTAGGGGGAAGGTGTGTGCGTGAGCTCAGTGCCGACTATCAGCAGCTATTAGGTATCTGCGGATTTCCACTCGTATTATAAGATAGAAATACTCAAGCTCGCATAATACTAATTAAACAAATTACTCGTACAATGGGGGACTCGTACTGTAAGGTTATACAGTCATTATTTATTTTATTTTGTTCTCTTCACCTAATCTAACCTAACTACCATCATTTATAACCTAACCTCACCTGAAGAACATTATCATCAGAAATTATTAGGATACTATTCTCATTCTATTCTATTTATGCATTATTCATTCCATCTCCATCATCATCATCATCAATTCGGATATATTTATTATTATTATTTTTTGACATTAAAACGGTACCGGCTAAGGGAGAAAAAAAAATAAAGTATAAAAAAAAAACCCTGCCTTATTTTATTCTATTTCATTTATCTATCTATCTATCCATTTATTATTATTATTATTATTATTACTATTTCCTTCCCCTCACCTGCCCTTTCCTTAGCCAGAGCCACGAGGTTGTTAGCACAGGTCTCCCTCTTCTCCTTCTCATGACTCGGGTCAAAGAGAATGTCAAACAGCTGCTGGACCTTACCGGACGTCTTGGTTTTCTGTTCTATCTAATGGGAGAGAGAGAGAGAGAGAGAAGAAAGGATTAGAGAGAGGAAGGTAGAGGAGGAAGAAGGAGGAAGAGAGGGAAGGGGAGGAAGGAAGGAAGGAAGTAGTGAGTAATAAAGAATAGTATTAGATGAAAGTTAAGAAAGAGAAGGAGGAGGAGGAGGAGGAGGAGGAGGAGGAGGAGGAGGAGGAGGAGGAGGAGAAGGAGGATAACGTATATAATAAAAAGGATAATAAAAGAGAGAGAGAGAGAGAGAGAGAGAGAGAGAGAGAGAGAGAGAGAGAGAGAGAGAGAGAGAGAGAGAGAGAGAGAGAGAGAGAGAGAGAGAGAGAGAGAGAGAGAGAGAGAGAGACGAAAAAGACGAAAGACGAGAGAGAAAAAAAGGAGAAAAAAAAAAAAAGAGAGAAAAAGAAAGAAATATATCAAACACAAAACACAACAACAACAACAACACTTACCAAATCCTGCACCACCTTATGTACTCTTTCCAGCATGACTTGTACTTCCTTATTCTTCGGGTCAAGCGCTTGGACCGCCCTCACATCTGCGTACGCCTTCTCAAACTGCTCTAGGGACTCGTGAGCCTGTGCGCGCCTGAACAGTGCCTTAGGGTCTTTTGGGGTGAGTTCCAGGCCTGCGGTACAAAGGAATATAAAGGAAGGAGGAGGAGGAGGAGAAGGAGGAATATATTTTAAGGATTCGTAAGTCTGGGTGCCTCGGAACAATGCTTTAGGGGGTCTCTGTCTCTGTCTATCTCTCTATCTCTCTCTCTCTCTCTCTCTCTCTCTCTCTCTCTCTCTCTCTCTCTTATACTTACATTGGGTACAGTCGTTCACGGTTTGTTTAAAGTCGTCACATTTGAGGTGGACGGCTGCTCTATTCTTGAACAGCACTGCCTTATCTCTCGCCTCAGTACTGATCTGGATAGCCTAGTAGGGCGGGAAGGGGAGAGAAAGGAAGAGAAAAAGAGAGAGAATGGTCAGAATAGTTTGATCACACTGTAGAATAATGATGAGGAGGATAATAATTGGTTTTAAAAATGACTTTCTTCATTTATTTTAATTTATTTTTTCAATTAGAAGACTGATCAAGAGTACAAAACACATACAAGTTGGTCAAATTAAATTAATGAATAAAATAAATGTATGTA
>JAXIVD010002949.1:2500-51610 GCA_036785275.1 Cancer borealis
CGCCTCGCCACTCACCTGCACACCTGGGAGGTACCGCCGCATCGATGGTCTTTGCAACAATCTACACAGCCCTACCTGGGGCGCCACCAGGGCCGTCTTCACCAGGTGGGTGTGGGGATGGGGGCCGTGCGCCTGCGCACACACACGACAAGTGATATTAATTAATGAAGATAATAATTATAGTAATAATAAGGATAATAATGATAACAATAATTTTAATAATGGTAATGATAATAGTAATAATAATAATAATAATGATAATAATAATAATAATAATAATAATAATAATAATAATAATAATGATAATAATTATATCTAATGATAATAATTTTTTTTTTTTTTTTTACATTGAAAGGATACTGGCTAAGGGAAAACAAAATTATGTAAAAAAAAAAATCCCGCTTGTTGCCAGACCCTGTAAAGAAGAAAGTAGGAGATTGAGTTGAACAGAGTGTAAAAGTGTAAAACGTAGTAATGTTTTGTAGATAGTAGTAGAAGTTGTCTTTAGAGGGCAGGCTGCAGCTGCTCTCTTGTGTAAATGAGACACTAAGGGAACCGGGAAGAGATAGTATTGTAATAGTATTGTAATCATTATAGTAATTATGATCATTGTAATCATTACCATCATGATTTTATAATTATCATTTATTGATATGATCATTACTACTTACTATTACAACTGCTGCTGCTGTTACTACGTACTACTACTACTACTACTACTACTACTACTAATAATAATAATAATAATAATAATAATAATAATAATAATAATAATAATAATAATAATAATAATAATGCTGTTACTACGTACTACTACTACTACTACTAATAATAATAATAATAATAATAATAATAATAATAATAATACTAATACTAATACTACTAATACTAATACTAATACTAATACTACTATTACTACTATTACTACTACTACTACTACTACTACTACTACTACTACTACTACTACTACTACTACTACTACTACTACTACTACTACTACTTCTTCTACGACCACCACCACCACTGTGATCACAACAGCTTTCCACCCTCGCCTCTCCCTCATAACGGCACCCAGCTTGATGGGCGGAAGGCGAGTCCGTTGTTGATTGAGACTTGAGAAACCGAAACCGTCATTTAGAGGGAGTAAAAAAGTAATTGTCCATTGTAATGAGTCACCCACAAGGTCCTGCCGTCCTTGAAGCTGCTAATGGTCCTACACATCAGTATTGAGAGTCTGTAGTCGACCAAAAGAAACGTAAGAGAAGAAACTGCTCGTGTTACTTACTTTTATCCATTATCTCGTGACTTTACTCATTTTGTTCTCTTGTTCTTGTTGTGGCGTCTTTCGATGACATACTCTTTTAATGTATGTATATGCAACCATGTTATAACGACATTGTACGTTTATAATTTGCATTCAATATTGTTGTTTTACGAGAGTTTGTAGTAGATTCATGTGCTTACAAGAGCAGATAGCTACAGACTTGAACACATGGAGACTTTCGTGGCGTGTTCATTGAAAAGGTGTCAGAGTAGATAAACAGATGAGTAATCTTCAACAGTTTATTTTCTAATAGGGGAATCAACCCTAGTGAGTGTCATCATAACTAACAGCAGAAAAACAAATATTACCCAGCAAGTAGCGAAGAAATTGCTTTTTCTTTCAATTATTGTACGGTATAACTTCGCTTTTTTTATGAGATGAATTTCAGAGAATCAGTATTCTTAAATCTGCAACTGTCACGGTCTTGCACAACTTTATATCCCATATTTCATTGGACAACAGCGGACTTTCTGAAATACAAAGATTCGTTATATAACTATTACGCGTTGGTTGCTCGTTTGTGGGTTTCCCTTCCCTCGGGGCAGACCACACTGGGCGGCGTCCAGCAGCAGGCTTGGAATGGTAATCACGTTATGGTAGTGCATAAAACCCTTGTATGTATGTCAGTCACCAATTCGCTTGTTTTCTTTCACTCAAAACGTTATCTCCCTCTCTCTCTCTCTCTCTCTCTCTATATATATATATATATATATATATATATATATATATATATATATATATATATATATATATATATATGTGTGTGTGTGTGTGTGTGTGTGTGTGCGTGTGTGCGTGTGCGTGTGTGTATGCATACACTTATTCATGCATCAAATTGCACCATCTTTCTAGTCTGCCAGGTCCCTCTCGACCATCTCCACTCACATATACAGATTTTCTTCATATTCATCTCCAAGTATGGAAACTTTCCCCTATTTATCCTGTCAGAAGGAGTCTTTGGAAGTCACATACATTTCTCTAACCCTATTTGCGCTCATTGTGGTCCCTTTCCATCGTATGATTTATAGACAGCGGTGTGTTTCTCAATACGTTTATCTGCACGCCTTTCTCCGTCTACTTTGCATGCTAAGACCTTCAAGAGGATTATTTCACATCTCTTCTACACGCATACTTCAGTTTATCTTTTTTTCCTAAATTTCCTTTATATGTCAAGGTTTTCTTATAGTCTGAATTATTATATTGAGATATGGTACATATTTCTCCAATATACGTACAAGTTACCTATTTCCTTACCTGTCTCTCCAGTAAACGTAGGTGCCCTAGTTTCTTTACCTGTTTAACCAGTACAGGTACCCCAGTTTTTTTCTGTATCTCCAGTAAATGTAGATGGTCCAGTTTCTAGTCATACCCCGGTTTTTTTTTTTTTTTTTTTTTTTTTTTTTTCTCTCTCTCTCTCTCTCTCTCTACTCCAACCAGTTTTTGTTACTAGCCTTAATTTCCCTGCACTCTTCACAGCAACAAAATCTTACTTTTTGCTACGCTTTAGTCTACCTCCTTTCACGTACTTGTAGGAAGAAGAAAAACTTGTGAAATAGCCACACCAAACTCACTGATACTCATAAGATAATTTCCATCATCAATATACATACATAAAGGTCTATTTTTTTTTCCACATATCTATCTCTCCACTCGTTGCCATCCATATGTTGCATCACTCATATAACTCCACTTGTGTGTGTAACAGATAACTCTTATAACATTATTTTGATTTCCTGCAGTCTGCATCCTGAACTCATCACTACAACATCCATTCCCTTACACTACACTACGTACTTACAAGGGTGTCAAAATTATAACCTCTGCTATGCCTCCAAAACCAGCCCCTTTTGTACCGTGTTTACACATATCAAAGTTTCTACTCCGATAACCTCCAATCTGTATACTTATTTTTCTTAATATTATGTATAGTTAGTTTGCTTCACCACACACGAATTTATGTAGGAAAATAAATACATTAGATTTTACAATAGGCTGTGTTGGACTTTGTATTCAATATGCATCTGATAAACTTGACCTAAACTTTTTTATCATGTGTTGCCGCCTTACTCCCAATATTGTTAACTTAATTTCTATTTTCATGGAGGTAACAGTTCAACTTTTTTTTTACACTCTTCTGGTGTTTTTGCATTCACTCGCGTCATTTGATACAGTAGCCCGAGGCTGAGCTTGTAGGCGTATGATCATATTTGAATGCACAAACTTTCCAATTATTACGTTTCAGTTTTCGAACCTTTTTCATAGTCTTTTTTCGAATCTCAAGTAATATCCTTAGGCAGGCACACACGTCCAAGTCTTGCACATCGTTGGACTTCGTGATGATAATAATGTGGTATTCATATAGTTTTTGTTCAGCTATAATCAAGCTAGTTGCCGACTCATCAGTTCTCTGTAACATGAGATAGTTGCAGCAAGTTTGAATCAGCAACATTTAGTCCACTAAGGTGAGTAACAACCACGATAGTATTTGCAACTCTTCGGATTCACTTTCTCTCTCCAGAAAGAAGCGACCACATACCTTGTCTGATTAGGAGTGATGCTGAACTTCCATGCTACTAACAGGCCTTCACGTAATATTCTGATTGTGATATGTTGCAGTAGGTAGTGTTGTAGGTGCAGGCTGTTAGTTAGACAGCTGTCATCAGAATTACAAAACACTCTGGAATTACAAAACACTTATGAAATGGTTGAGGAGACCACCCGTCGCGTGTCCTTTCTGATAATTTCTCATCACGTCTTTGTACACACACATGCATACACACACATACTCTCTCTCTCTCTCTCTCTCTCTCTCTCTCTCTCTCTCTCTCTCTCTCTCTCTCTCTCTCTCTCTCTCTCTCTCTCTCTCTCTCTCTCTCTCTCTCTCTCTCTCTCTCTCTTCATTAGCATAATTTATTTCAATCTATTAATCACTCAGTCCTTCCTGTTCTTCCTTCGTTCACAGGTTCCTTCCGCCAGACTACAGTGATGGCATCAGCAACCCTCGAGTGGCTGTGGACGGCTCATTGCTGCCCAACGCCCGTCTCGTGTCCGCCCACATACACAAGGATGACGGCTTCCATGACCACGCCGCCACTGTCATGATGGTCGCGTGGGGACAGTTCATGGACCACGACTTCACCCTCACAGCTACACCGCTGGGTGCGTACCATCCCCTCACTGGCTCACACCAGACCAACTCATTATTCCAGGACAGTTATATCAAAGGATTTAGTCACTGGACATACTACTGTGACCAAAGCATCATATATATATATATATATATATATATATATATATATATATATATATATATATATATATATATATATATGAATATATATATATATATATATATATATATATATATATATATATATGAATATATATATATATATATATATATATATATATATATATGAATATATATACATATATATATATATATATATATATATATATATATATATATATATATATATATATATGAATATATATACATATATATATATATATATATATATATATATATATATATATATATACATATGTATATATATAATATATATATATATATATATATATATATATATATATGAATATATATACATATATATATATATATATATATATATATATATATATATATATATACATATGTATATATATAATATATATATATATATATATATATATATATATATATATATATATATATATATATATATATATAAAGAGAGAGAGAGAGAGAGAGAGAGAGAGAGAGAGAGAGAGAGAGAGAGAGAGAGAGAGAGAGAGAGAGAGAGAGAGAGAGAGAGAGAGAGAGAGAGAGAGAGAGAGAGAGAGATATTCTCCACTTATGACATTCTGTTCCATTTGTAGCTATTGTCAGCCTTTACATTAATATGATCTCTTTATAAAGCCATCTTCCTCACATTCAGTACACTTCCTCTTTTTTCATATAACTTTTCTAACAAATACTTCCTTCATCCACAGACCCACGGAATCGCAATGAGTTGGAGGCGTGTTGTAACCTTCATCCAAGGCAGAAAAATCCCTACTGCATGGAAATCGAAATTCCAAAGAAAGATGCTTTCTACAACCTGTTCGGCTTCAAGTGTATTGACTTCATCCGGGCCTTCCCTGGTGTGCCTCAGAACTGTGGGTTAGGTGAGTGTTAGCACTACTTGAGTTGTGCTTTACCCCAAAGGAAGGGAAATGAAAGGCCAATGTTGAATATTTCTTAAGTATGAGGCAGGACTAAATAATATCAAAGTTTTCTCCCTCACGCCCACTAACACTACTGTTCCTCTCCAGGTCCTCGCAGACCGTTCAATATCCTCACTGGTGTGATCGACGGGAATACTGTGTACGGAGGCAACGATAATGAAGCAAGGTGAGTGAACGGAACACTCTTTTTACCTCCTTTTCTGCCTCCTCATCTACCAGCACCACCACCCCTTCATCTTCCTTTCCCTCCACCTCCTCCTCGTCTTTTTTTTTCCATATTTTCACATGAGACTGGCCAAGGGATGAAAATATAATGCAGAAAATTAAGTCGCTGAGCTCCATTCCTACTACTACTTCTAATAATAATAATGATAATAATACCATGCTTTGTTTTCCTACTTCATCCCTATAGAAACCTTCGTGCTGGTGTGGGTGGTTTGCTGCGTCATTACGAAGCCTTCAATGGTCTGCCCATGAAGCACCTCCTTCCTCTCAAGACAGACATTCCGGACGAAGGCTGCATCCGAGAACACCCCGACCAGCGGTGCTTCCTGGCAGGTAAAAGTGGTCTAGGTTTTGACTGTTTGTATGTTGTGGAAGGTGTGAGGTTGTGATGGTGTACGTTATGTTTGGCGGTGGGTGGTGAGTGAGAAGAAGCATGGTGATGATGTAGGAATGAGCGTTGTGATGACTGGGCGATGTGTTGTATGCTATGTGGTAATGGAAGTTGTGGTAGTGATGTAGCAGTGAGTACAGTCATACAGTGTGTGCCAGTGTTTATGTTATGTAATTTAATAGGAATGGTGGTGTTTGTGGATTCCCGAAGCTTACTAAACATGACCCTAAGAAGGTTCTGAGGAAGTATGTCAGGACTCGGCTTCCTCAACAAACAACTGATCCGAGATTTTCCCAGTGTTAATTCCTCAATGTTTGCTTCTCTTCAGGTGAAATACGCGTGAATGAGCAGCTTATCCTGGCAATCATTCACACACTCATGATGAGGGAACACAACCGCATCGCCAAAGTGTTGGCCCACCTCAACCCTCACTGGGATGACGAACGACTATATCAGGTGAGGGGCGAGCTGATCTTGTTTGGTGGTGAGGGAACGGATGCACATAACGGTGTGTGTGTGTGTGTGTGTGTGTGTGTGTGTTTTTTGATCATGTCTACCATGTCCATGATTATTTTCTCTCCCATCCCTGATGTCTCATCTTTCTCCCAAAACAGGAGACGAGAAGGATTATAATTGCTCAGATCCAACACATCACCTTCAATGAGTTCCTGCCACAGCTGTTGGGCAAGGAGGTGATGGGCCGCTATGGCCTCCTCTTAGAAGATGTAAGTGGAAGGAAGTAGTATTATGAGTAATACCGTAAATGTATGTATTTTTATTTATGCTATGAATAACACACTTCATTCATTCTTTAATTGACAAAGGACTTCTTGTATCTAAATTCAATTAACTGTAAATGTCAATCCTGAAACTGTCCTTAGAGGTGTGACTGAGAATGTTTTGTGCTTATAAAGATGGATCTACTCTCATGATGGTTACTCATCATTGTTTTGAAAGGCAAGTTCCATGCTTACATGGGTCACCTTTTGTCCCCTGATGGCAGCTCACCAAGCAATGTGGTGATGTGTAACTTGTCTGCCAATTCACTTGCCTTGTAGGTCCTTCCTCATCCCATGTCTTCTATGATCTACCCATTGGCACTGTATTCCATTTCGAAAATTTTACATGCTGAACAAAGTTGTTTATTTCTGTCTATATAGTTAAACTAATGTAATATGTCCAGTTTCAATGCTTGTCTGATACTCTGTCCCAAGCCTGCTGCTTAATCCCTCACTTGTTTGGTTATCTCACACAGTACCATTGCATATCCACCTCACCTCACCATGTTATTCTGATTATGTCACAGCATCTTCACAGCATAATCTTGAACAGTTTCATTACCACAAAGTACTGTATTGCACTTTTCCCACAAATGTACTGCCTATCTTTCATGTGGAGAGAACAACCCACATCCCCCCACCCATTGTTAGAAGGATTAACTCCCTGAACTTCTTCCACCCACTCTTGATTATTGCTTTAGAGCTAAATTCTGCTTTTCTTCCCGCATTAACTACTACTACTACTACTACTACTAAGTAATTTATCAGCAGGTACGCAGTACACTAAATTAAACTAGTCCATGCTGTGTGTTTGTACTAGGAACGTAAGACTATTGATTAATTCCGATATTTTATAAGTCTGGAGAGAGAGAGAGAGAGAGAGAGAGAGAGAGAGAGAGAGAGAGAGAGAGAGAGAGAGAGAGAGAGAGAGAGAGAGAGAGAGAGAGAGAGAGAGAGAGAGAGTGGGTGTTCCTTAATAATGTAGGTCTCAGTTCATACTACAATTATGGTCTTTTCTTTAGGCCTCATACATTTTGTACATCTATTTTTCAGTCATGCACACGCACAACAAATAAATGAATTAATAGATTAAAAACTAATTAAAATCTATATTAATTAATCAATAGTTTAATAAATGTAGACTACACAGGACACTTTCCATCCTCAGGGGTATTGGGATGGCTATGACCCTAAAGTGAACCCCGGCATCTCAGCTTCTTTCTCTGCTGCCGCATTTCGCTTTGGCCATTCTCTTCTGCCATCCTCTGTTGAGCGCTGGAGCCCCTCACACAAGTACATAGGTAAATTGATCAGACATCATATCTCTATTAAAGAAGAACCATGAGCTGCTACTATTAATTAAATTTCTTGTGCAGCCAAGTCCACAAATTCTAATTTTTTACATCAGAGTTTCTTGTATTCCCTCATCAGCTTCCAAACGACTGCATGATTTGATTCGTCAGCCATACGACCTGTTTCGACCTGGTGTATTGGATGAGTACATCATGGGCATGGCCAACCAACCTTGTCAGACTATGGATGACGGCATCACACAGGAGGTAAGGAACTGGGGCTTACCCTTACCTTGTTCATTTTTACCTCATGGCCATCACTAACTGTTAAACTCTCTCCAGTGTATGACTAAGATAACATAAAGGTATTCTTGCATACATCAGGACACCTCAGTCTTTCCATACGTGTAGCTTGAGAGCCAAGAAGTCACAGGCATAAGGGCAGCACACTTCATGGCCTATCTCAACACTCACTCTCCCTTCTATTCTTTGAGCAGTCAAGTTACAATGCTGTTTCATAGCATACCCACAAAAAAAAATGGTTAAAAAACGTTGAAAAACTAATAGTGCTTTATTTGTGACATTGAATTTGGAAATCTATACATGTATACATTAGATTTACTTAATGCATCATACTAACAAACCTTAACCTGTAGGTCACCAATCACCTGTTCGAGGAAGCACATGAAAAATTTGGCTTGGACCTTGTGGCCTTTAACGTGCAGCGAGGAAGAGATTTTGGTCTCCCTGGATATGGTGCTTGGAGGTGGGTGAAGTTATCCCTCTGTGTGGAGACTCTAGGGGAACAATCAAATTAGTAGACAATCCATAATAGATAATACCATGACCCTCCGCATACCTTTTTTTGATCATTTCTCATGTTTTTGTACTCTCTCTCTCTCTCTCTCTCTCTCTCTCTCTCTCTCTCTCTCTCTCTCTCTCTCTCTCTCTCTCTCTCTCTCTCTCTCTCTCTCTCTCTCTCTCACATTGATAGTTAAAAACAATTTCCAAATCATCTTTTTACACCGTTTTTAAGTCTGTATTAATGACTTTGTTTTCTGTACAAGTAAAACATGTTCTGCCAATGCTAATTACCTTCCATGATGACAAGTGTGTATTTATCTGTCTCCATTACCACACCTTGATCCTCCTAACTCCCTACAGGAAGTTTTGTGGCCTTAACCCCCACCTTTCCTTTGCTGATCTCACCCACCACATGACCAACTTCACCTCTAGAATGTACTCCGAAATCTACAAGTAAGGTCAACTACGCTCTACGTTGGTCAAGGTTTTCAGAAGCAGCAACAGTCTGGTTGAAATATGAAAGAAGTGGGATCAGTACCATTTAAAAATATAAGCCTATCAACTAACCAATATATCTCTCCTATCCTCTATTCCTTTCTTCTCCCCTCCTCTCCTCTCCTCTCCTCTCCTCTCCTCTCTCCCTTCCTCTTCTCTTCTCTTTCCCTCTCTCAGATCTGTGGACGACATGGATCTTTGGAGTGTTGGGGTATCAGAGAGGCCCCTTCCTGGCTCCATGTTGGGACCCATATTTTCTTGCATCATTGCCACACAGATGCAGCGAGTCAGGAAGGGTGACAGGTACTGGTATGAGGTTCCTGGTCAGCCCTCCTCCTTCAATCCCAGTAAGTTGAGATGCATCTTATTGAAAGTGCATCCAAGTTTTTTATGGCATATCAGGTAATGAAGTTTGTTTTAATTTTCCTATCAGCCATCTCCTTTTTCCTCAAATGTTACCTCATATTTTCCTGTAAATTACTCTTTTGCCTTCAATGCATTATCTTGTCACCTACAGAACAACTGGCAGCCCTCAAGCAGGCCAGCCTATCTAGGATTATCTGCGAAAATAGTGACCATATCCGGAATATTCAGCTGTATCCTTTGGTGCTGCAGGACCCCCGTGTGTGAGTACAGGTCACATCAAATTCAAATAACAGCGACTTTAATTTTCCATGTGGTTGAGCTTTGATATACAAATACCACATTTTGTATGAACGTGTTGTATACCAACCAGATTACAGATCAAGTGGCATGTCATACAGTATCATCTTTTAGTGGATGTTATAAGAATGGCATGACAATAAGTTTGCAACACTGATCTTTACCTTCCTGCCATGATAGCCTGATTGCAAGCATCATTTGGATATAACTATAATTAGGTCCTGCTGTGGTCGTTAGATCAGCTCTCTCCAAAATATTTTCAAACACAATGGACACAACTTAACAGTTTTTGCTTACATTGTGGCATATATGACTATTGGTGTGTAGCCTGCTACTACACAAACGATATTCAGATTACTGGACACAGTTCTTGTGTGACAGCTGGCATAACTGTGATCATGATGTGCTCCTTAGCAGCAAACTACCTGCCAGTTTTATAGGTTTGGTCTCCTTGTGCATTCTCATTTACTAGAGAATCGACATACAATATGCTTAAAAGTAGACAAATCCATGTTATACCCACAAATGTTATAGGACGACTATCTTCTTTTTCACAAACATTCTCAAAATTTCCTCCCCCTTTGCTTCTAATGTACTACATCCACTTGATTTTGTCAACCCAATCTTTAGATTTAGAAGAGAATTTAATCTTTCCTTTCCTACTTATACCTTGTCTCATAGTATGAAGAAAAAATAAAGTAAGGCTCACCAAGAATACAGTGGCAGTACATTAGAACCTTGTAGTACGAGTGCCCCATTGTAGAAGTAATTTGCTTAACAAGCTGTGGCTTGTGAGTATTTTTGTCTTGAAATAAGAGTACATTAGTAACAGCCTCTGCTTTCACAGTTCATGTGTCATTCTCATTGAGGCAACATCGTGATCATTTTATTTTAGTGATTTTTCTGTTTAGTGTCATTTTTGGCCTTATTTGTCCTAATTAATTGTTAGCTATGAGTCTGAAGAAAGTTAGTGCAAAGCATAGTGCTAATAAGAAGAAAAAGATTATTACGATAGAGTTGCAGGAAATAATCAAAAAACCCGAGAGATGAGTGTGTGTAATGAACTTAGCAAGCCAATAAGACGGAAACATATTGACAATGTGCATTTTTTTTTTTTTTTTTTTTTTTTTAAACCCATAAAGTTTTTTGGGTGGTTATTTCAATGAGTTTCAATAGTAGAAATTGATTTGTGAAACGAGTAAATCTCAATTCGAGCTCTGCCATGGAAAGAATTAAACTCTTATGCAAGGTTCTACTGTATTGTTCTGTACTGGTCACTAATTATGCAGCCGGGCTGACCCCTACCACAGGGTCACTTAACAATAAGCTCATACTATATCATTGTTTATGCCATCTAACGTTTATCCTGTCCCCTCCTGCTAGGAATCCCCGGATGTCTTGCAAAAGTGCTCTCATTCCCCACTTGGACCTGACACCCTGGATTGACGCACCTGTTGGCCCTGCTCTGGCACCACACCCATTCGCCACCGACATCAAGGTGAGCTCATTCAGGCACTCTTAAATAAAGTCTCTTAAACAAAGTCTCTCAAATAAAGTCTCTTAAACAAAGTCTCTCAAATAAAGTCTCTTAAGCAAAGTCTCCACCATCATCCCATTTTATTTTCACTTCATTATTTTTGAAAATTCTACTTTAACTGAACAATTAATTGCTTAAGATTCAAGAAGCTCAATTTGCACGTATGTTACACCTGTTCACACAATAAAACCATAGCAAACCATCTACTCATTGGTATCACTAAGATGGCCATTGATAATTTTCGTTCTAAAATTAGTGTTGTGAGATTTAAGATTTCATCCGTTATTACTATGATAAATCAAAGTGAAACTTGTTATTTTGCAAGTAAGTGTGAGGTAGTTCTTGGAGGAGAGAAAATGGAGGAGGTGGAAAGAGTTTAAGTATTTGGACACAGCATTATGCAAACATGGAGAGATGGAAGGAGGAATAAGAGAGGAGGTTGTGAAAGGTAGGCTAGGCGTGTAATAGGATTACTTGCAAGGATTATGAGAGGAAGGAATGTGTCCATGGAATTAAGGAGAGGTTTAACCCATACAGTGCACAATAGGGGTTTCCCAGTCCATCCATGGGTGTGCCATTATAAAGTTCCTACAGCCTGAGCTGTGGCTTGCACTCACACGCTCTCCAGCCTGAGCTGTGGCTCGCAATCTATGGGTTAAAGACACTGACATATAGATCAAAGACTTTGACATGAAATAGGGCACAGCAGTCAATAGTGAGTGTCGTAGAAACAATAATCCGAGAGGAAGATGTGGCGTGACAAGATGGGAGGGTGAAAGCAATGAAAGCATGTATGAAAGATTTGGAACTCAAATAGTGGTGTGTGTAGTGAAATGAGTGAAAAGAAATAATTTAAGGTGGTTTGATCATCTTGGGTGAAAGAAAGGTGAAGAGTTTGTGAAGAAAGTGTTTGCGAGTAAAATTCAGGTTACTAGGAGAGGAAAGACAATTGTAAGATGCAACGATTGGGTAAAAGAGTGCACACAAAAAAGAGGTGTTGATAGAATTATTTTCACCAATTCCATTCGCCCAAAAAAACCTCGCTGACAAAACCTCAATGTTTCTACTCATGAATCACTGATCAATTTGAACTGTAAATGTCATCCTACTCAAGTGCCATATGGCCTTTGTTGCCTGGCACATTTTCCCCCCCCCACATTACAATTACAAATCCTATTCAATTGCCTTGAATATGACAAGGTTAACCTCCAAAAATATTTATTCATATAATTAGTATAGATTCTTCTGCCATGGCCCATCCACTTGGGCAATGTTTCTAGAGGAAACGAGGCATCAGAAACTATAGATTTTCGTTATATTTTAGCTTACCTCTCCTTGAATCAAGTTTATGAAGTTGCGTCTTCCCTGCAGGTGTTCTCAACAGCAAAAAGTTTACATGGCCATGGCCCCGGCCCCGGCCCCGGCATTTCCACAGTGGAACAATCCTTCTTTTATGGTTATGGGCTCGGCCACTGAGCCCCAACACCACATCCCTCGGCTTGGCAACACATTCTCAAGAATTTGGGTGGAAAATATTGGGCTTCAATTAAGAAAACATCCTTCCATGACTCACAGTAATCAAACAATGGTGACTGTGGTAAACTTATTTCCTGTTACACCTGCCTGGTCATGGCTTGCTCATAACAGTTGTATTAAGACAGTCCAGTCCAGTGACGACACTCCTTCCATTTACTGGATTATAACAATTAATACATTTTGTTTGGTTAAGTTTTTCAACTTTCTTTTGTATTTTTGGACAAGTTACTCAGTTACAAGAATAAGTTCCACTAAAACTTCCTGTAAGCTGAATCACCAACTTACTACACCCATTTTCCAGTATTTTCCTCAATCCACATTCTTCATTAAGGTCCAGCAAAGAAACACTAAGAATCTCATATTATTATAGTATATTGATATTTTACTTTACCCAATATCTAATTTCTCTCCTCTAACTACATTAAAAGAACCAAAATATTAATGTTCTGGCTGTCAGGAAAATCTAAATCACGGTAACTAATCCCTTTAAGATTATGTATTAATCTGAAGATTTCTAGACCAGAAATCTTTATTTCTTTTCTTCAATTAATTTTTACTGTACATACTTGGGCCTAACTTTCATACCATATAATCTTAAGGCACATGTGGTTATATTATGCTATGTGCAAGACTGTTGCCAGCAGAAATTCCACACCACACGATTAGCACTTGTGTAAATATGGCACTGTTGCCATCCCTCTTTCTCACCCTCCCCTATACACCCCCATCTTTCCTATGCTGAGGAAGGGTCATGGTATGGGTGGACAGGGGGGAGTAGGAAAAGGGGCCACAACGGTGTTACAGTTATTTATCAGTGTTACTCAGGCAAGGACTAGAATATCTACTGACAAGTAGCACATACCTTCATCCAAGAGGAGTACAAACCTCAATGTTTGTCTATGAAACTCATTGTCACATAGCATTACCTTCAAACTTTTCAAAGCATTGATTGATCCATGGGGATGTAAATTCATACTATAAACAAGGAATGTTAGAATGGTGACAGTCATGTGCAAGTCTTTCCACACACTCATCCTGTTATTGAGAACATCATGTTAATGACTTATCATTTAAGCTTTATATGTGCAATTTGACCATTGAAATCGAAATTTTTATTCAGATGTTTGTATATATCCTATCCAATGTATGTTACCCAGTGGCTCTTAGAATTTATAGAAGCCATATTAATTTGTAAGACCACTGATTTGTGCCAGTGTAGCTATGAAAATATACAATAACCAAAAAAAATCATTTTGCCTTATCTGCATTAAAAAAAAAATCACAGGTCCCATAGAGCAGACAGAGGGTGGAGAGCTGGAGTCCTGGGACCAACTTGGTGATGGTACACAGCAAGACAAGTCAAGGGGAAGTAAACATCAGTCACCCTCCACATCCTGTATATTCAAAGTTTTGCATTTAGACAGGATAACCACAATAAAAAGTTTGGGTTATTGAGAAAAATTTGCAACAGCAAATATATAAATAACTTTTATACAAGGGCTACTGGCAGCTCTTGAAATAAAAAAGTTATAAACTAAACTATTTTTAAGCCTAATAAACTGCCAAAACAAGAAGTATAATATAATTGTCATAGGGAACCATGAGTCCTTCCACTGGGAATTACTTACAGTAGCTAAAATTTAACAAAAGTTCAAACAATTTAGCAGCATGAACAAGCCACGATGATAAAGAGCAGAGCAAGGCACCCAGCACACTCCATAGCACCAGAGCTTTTCTCATTCTAGTCCAGAAGGTGAAGGCTATATATATATATAGATATATATATATATTTATATATATTCATATGTCATAAAAAAAATACAAAAAAAGCTATGGAGTTCTGGAGCCCTGACTCCCGAGATTAGCGGTAGCAATGGGCTCACACTGCACAGGCAATGTCCCATCTCCTCCCCTGTGCCATCTGGACTAAGGACAGCCCACCACTGGCCAGCTGTGCAAATTAAAGGACAGCTGTAACACTCCGAGGAGGAGAACCACCAAAAATATTAAGCCACTGCATGTTAACACTAAAACGTGCAACCTCAGGCACAGAGGAGGAAGTAAGGATGCAAGTGATACCTGTAGAGGTGCTATTTATCACATAAGAAGGAATAGCCACTGCCATCTCATCCTTGGAAAATCTTCAAACAAGTTCCACTCTGGAAGGCTATAGCAGGTTACTGTCATAAACCCTGTCACCTTCCCTGTCTTTACTAGTGAGTCTCCAACAACCAAGTTTTGGCTGCTTCCACCCTCACTGCCCCCCGTAATATACGGAAGGTACTTCATAAAATTTACAATAAAATTATTACTTCTGGCAAATGAAAGTCTCATCTTAGTCATCACAACAAACAATGTATTTTATGGTTAATTTCAAATAGTCACCAGTAAAAATACCAGTCCTGCTGCTGCAGTTGACTGGCAAGAACCTTTCCTGAGGCTTAAGTGCATTAATCTAGTCCCCTGCAAGGCCTAATCTGCTTATTCAAAGGCTTTCCCAACATTGTCATGCCTCAAAGAACTCCTACCCATAACTATAAAAATTGTATCATATGGAATATGGGCAAAAATTCACATTCATTAAGCTACCTCAAGAAACCTTGCACACTTGTTTTCTGTAATAAAGAGACAATACACACTGGCTCTATATACACGTTTTCTCCGACACTCCCCTAAGCCTGCCCCCTGTTGGGACTACAAGGGCGACAACTCTTGTAGAGGACTGGTCTTGAAGGTTGAGCATGGCAGGTAGAGGGAAAAGGCGGAGACTCTGACAGGACACCCACGCACACTTTGATTTTCTTAGGATGATCGGTGGATGGACCAATTTCACATTTCTGCCACAGTGTGATTCTCACGACTTAAAATCTTCTTGGATTTCCCAAGGCCAAATAACCAAATGAGCCTTTACAAAAGCTGCTGAGGCTCCATCATCAAACAAGAGTAAGACACCACTAAAAGGGATTGCACATAAATACTCTTGTGGCATCTGCAGGTGTCCCAACACAGATTGCTTGTCCACATTTTACTCCAAAACTTTCAAGACCTTGCCAATAGCGATAGTTTTGCCTGAAATACAAAAAAAAAAAGAATTAAAAAAAATTCCATATACTGTACTTCCTCCATTACCTACAAGCTATCTATCTATCTATACATCTATAACAAGCTGTTATTTCCCTAAAGGAGGGGAAACCAAGACAATGTATGTATACACACACCCATGCACACATACATATACAGTGCTCCCTCCAATTTTGCGGGAAATTGGTCGACACTGCAGGCCGAAGAATTTGAACTCGCAAAATTGGAATCATTAACCTAATGGGGAAAATTGAATATGGTCGATATCGTCAGCCCAATTTTTTGTAATTTTAGTCATAATTTTGGCCTTGTTTGTACACAAATACATGTAATTATACATCCTACAATAAAGAAAACATCTGATCCAAAGGTTGGACCAGAGATGTATTGTTGGGGAGGAGGAAGACTATTTTTATGTTGGGGCGAACATCGCAGAGGCACACAGGGTGGCAGGGTGCATTGTCCATAAGTAGAAGGGCCTTGAATGGATTGCCTAGTTGGTGGCACTTGAGGCACCATTCAGGAGCAAAATTATTTAGTAGCCAATCCTTCATTATAGTCCAAGTCATCCAACCATTACTGGATTTCTTCCTCAAACTCTGACAATATCACAATTTCTTTTACCCTCTTTTTTCCTCTTAATTATCTTAATCTTCTGGTCCAAACTTAGCTTCTTGTTCTTCTTGGCTGGAGGCACCATGTTACACACTATTAAACAATATCACACACCAAATTTGTGGAAAAAAATAAAATATTGCGAGACCGTAAGAAATACGCGTGCGGGAAAAAAATAAACAATAGGTGCGGAAGGATACGGGCCTCAGAACGGCCCAACATTACGTGCAAAACTAGTGCAGAAACCCCCACTTTGTCCAGGCCTTACCCGCAAAATTGTAGTTACATCGCAAAATTTGAGTTTCATAAAAAAAAATTTGGGGGTCTCTCGGTCGCAAAATTGGAATATCGCAAAATTCGAGTGCGCACTGTACACTCCTCTCACTTAGCCTCATTGGAGAAGAGAAGCACACCACTTAAAACACTACACGTCAGGTCAGTCACACAAATGGGGACTCCAAAGCTTTATCCCTGCTACTTCATATTCAACGCATGCCCTCTCCCTCCCCGCACCTGATATGATCCAAAGGTCATGCCAGATGCGCAAGAACTTGCTCCAGGAGTTGTTAAGGCCATGTCATTAACCATGCATTGCCCACTGCTCTCCATTCACTTCTATCACACACAATCATCCTTCCTTGCTCCACAATATATTCCTCTTTCATTCAACTCTCTTTTCACACCATCCATCCATCCGGGACTCTTGGTCTTCCTCTCAACCTCACACCTCTTACATCAAATCCTCCTATTCTCTTCACCAACTGGTTCTCCTCCATTCTCTCCATGTGTAACCACCTCAATACACACTACTCTGTCCTGCTCAACCAGCCAACTCTCTCATAACACCAGTTCTCCTTTACACCTCATTTCTCACTCGGTCCATGTGTTACTCCACACAGACTCCTCAGACACCTTTTGTCCATTATATCTAATCTCTCCTTGAATTATAAAATTACAAATTACGGGATTCATACTGCACTTGCAAAATAATCAATAGCCAAAACACTTCAAGAGAATGAGCTGCAACTACATGGCTGTGAGGTGGTGTTGTAGTGAAGAGGGTGTTGACAGTTTGGAATAATCCACCTAAATATGCACTATAAGGCTTGAAAACACTTAAATGCTTTGAATGTGAGTGGCGTACTGGTGGGTCAGGAAGAAAGGATTGGCAACATCAACTGTAAATTTAGATTTCTTTTCTATTTGATGAATTTTCAACATTTAAAGTATTTTTTTTTAACTTTTATCCATAGATCTGAATTCTGCATTCATAAACCAAGACAAAGAACAAAATCATCATATTCATATCTTTGAGAAATTCGTACTTTCAACATCTGTAAATTATGTTTCACCTGTATCTATATTTTTCCTAACTGATTCAATCCCACGTCTCTCCCTTGCACTTACCTTCATCTCTTAACGTGAAGCGGCCAAGCTGTGGATGGTCCTTGAATGCTTCCATGCAGATCACTCCTGACGTTTCAAACCTCATGATGGCAATCTGGTCCTGCTTAACAAAACGTGGCCGCAATTGAGATTTATCACCAGATTTCTTATCCAAAGTGCACAGCAGAAGCTTCACCGTGACTTCTTCGGCAACAGAGTGAATGTGACAGACTGCAGAGTAACCAGCGCAGATGATTGACTTATGCTCCAGAATCACAACCTGTGCAGATAAAAAGAAAGAAATCTGAAAACTTACAGCATGGTGAACACACACACTACATGCTCACTTTAGCAATCTTCCTAACCACTCAATCACACTTGTACCACCACTTTTCAAACATTCTACACCACACCCATTGAACCTTGCAGCTTTCACTCCTTTCTACTCTTTTACCACTTCTTGGACTTCCTCTTTCATGATCTGCAACTTATTCAACCCTCCTAACACATTCACTACATTCTCCCTTTCAACTGCAACAATTTCAGCCTCTCTATCTTCCTCTACATTTAAGTCCTTCAAAATAATCATCCCATCTCTTCTAAACTGGTTTTTTTTCAACCAAAAATCGTACCATCCTCTGCTGTCACCCTTTCTTCATTTTCAGATGTTTCCTTCCATAATCCTCTCCTGTACTTCCTTCCAGAACATGATCTTATTCTCATGGAAATTTTCAATCATCTTCTTACCCCATCTTTGATCTGCATCCACTTTTGCAGCATACACACCCCTTTTAGCTTGATTTCCCGTTTTCTTGTATCTCTCATATAACCTCATTCTTTCTGTCCATCCACATTTACATCTTCACACCACCACTCACTCCCCTTTCTCACTCCCACTCCCATACCATAGTTTTCCTTAGCATTCATCCTCCCAGTACATTACAGGGAAGCTAGGATGATTCACCAATGAGCTCCAGTGAGCCATGAGGAGAGGTGTATTTGCATCAGAGAAGGTAACAAATAGAGGTGAAAGTCTCCTTACCTGAGCATCAAATATTCTGCCAGTCTTGCAGGGATTGTTGGGGTCACATAATACAAAGCCTGGAGCTACATCCGCCTCCTCTACTCCTCTCAGCTTCACCTTCACGTTCTCCCCGCAATTGACAGTGCCGGTTTCGTCTTCATCCCGCCAAAGCATGTCCACAGTCACAGGGGTCTGCATCAAAGAAATCAGTCATATTCTTAATACATCTTTACTTCCTAATAAAGAAGTCAATGTGAGATATCATATTAATGCTAACACTGACATATGCCAGCAAGATCTTAACATTGAATTATCGAGGTGTCAGAAATGGATAGAATGCATATGCAGACTTTTATACATACAGAGATACATCAAAATCTGGTTTACCTTATTAGGCATGACCACAATGTTGTCTCCCTTCTTGCAACAGCCAGACTCTACTTTGCCCATGACAATGGTGCCTCTGTCATTGTAGCGGTCCACAATAGGCATCATGAATGGTCCACTCATGTTTCTGTTAAGTGCTGGCAAATTGTTGATGTAAGGAATGAACGCTGGCCCCTTGTACCACGGACAAAGGGTCTCGTCAATTTGCTCTCTAAGATTAGAACCAGTCAAGCCAGAACAAGGCATGAACATGATGTCTTTACTAGGGTTGAAGCCAACCTGGAAATGGGAGCAATAGTTAATGTATTATTCTTTCACTATATTGATATTAAGCTTTATCTTCTATTTTATCTATATACATAGCTGTCTTCCCCCGGCTAAGGGAGGCAGCCAAGACAGTCTACATACACACACACCTATGCATTCATACACATGCACTTCTCTCACTTAACCCCTCAGCCCCTACAAGAAAAGAGGGGATCACCCAGCCCTACACAGCCCATCAGGTCAGTCAAGGAAATGAGGTCAAGGGTGGGGGGTCTCTTCCCGACAAGGCCTGGTTGGTTTATCCTTGCCACTTCATATGTGATGCAAACCCTCTCCCTCTCTACCCTTGATCAAATCCAAGGATCACACCAGATGCACAGGAACCTCCTCCAAAGGTTGTAAAGGCCGCATCATTACTCATGCATTCACCACTGCTCTCCACTCATCTCCATCACTCACAATTGCCTTTGCTAACCCCACAGACATTCTTCTTTCATTCAATACTCTTTTATCACACTGTCCATCCATCGTATTCTTGTCCTTCCACTCAACCTTCCACTTCTCACATCAGATCCTATTATTCTCTTCACCAACCAGTCCTCCTCCATCCTCTCCATACGTCCAAACCACCTCAACACCCTGCTCTGCTCAACCAGCAAACTTTCATAGCACCAGTTCTCCTTCATACCTCCTCACTCCTCACTTCATTCATACACATTATTCCACACATACTCCTCAGACACCTGATCTCCATTACATTTAAGTTTTTCTTTTCTGCTACTCCCATACTCATTTCAGCCCCATATATTGCAGTTGGCACAGTTACTTTAGTTAAAAAAACATTTAATGCCAAGGAGACCAATGTTGGTTAGGATGTACATGTGGAACACTAAGACAATACGCTGAGTTAACACCTCCATTAACAGTGCATGGAGAGGAAATACTGGGATGGCAATTCTAATGATTCAAGTTGACATCAAACTTTACAGCTATTCAACCTTCATTTACTTAGTTGTTTCTGCCACCTTCATTGTATCCTTTTTTACACTCAATAAATAGTGCCATGTGGCCTTTCAATCCTTACCACAAACAAACTTTAATTCAATCACTTCAATTTCCTCTAAATTACATTACTATATTACCTCAGTACAATTTAATGATTCAAACCAGATGATTACTTTATCAGTACCACATATTAATTAGAACTAAATCAGAATTAAAAAAGTACTATGAAATTCACCAAACCACAAAATCCTCTCCTACTAACCTTCTTGAGGTAAGGTACCAACTTTTCTTTACATTCATTATAGCGTTTTTCTGCCCACTGCACAGTTGAGTCATCCATTTTGTTAATGAGTACGATGAGGTGCTTAACACCTGCTGTCTTGGCCAACATTGCATGTTCTCTGGTCTGGCCGCCCCTTTCAAACCCAGTTTCAAACTCTCCTTTTCTTGCTGATATTACCTGAAATTACAAATGTTGCTCCATTAGCATACAAAGATGAAGTATAGACATGAGCACACAGAGACAGTCTGCAATGGCCACCCTCACAAGGGAGTTCCAGGAAACAGGCATCAGACCAACCTCTGGAGACTGAACCTTTTATTTTTTATCAATTATATCTATTCACATTCCACACTTTTATCTTAGTCTCTCTTTACTCCCTATTCACAATAAATGACATTTTTAATGTGGAGATACAGATATAAGTATAAAAAACATGTAAGGGTAATGTGATGCTGCACACAGTATACAAGACTCACTTTCAAGATATCCAATATAAATCCAACTGTCACCTTCCTTGTGTCATCCATTACAAGTTAAAACATTTCTTAATCTGTAATTGGAGCCTCTGTACAACCTTTACAAATTGTTAGTTCACAAATGTTTATACAAGTAGCAAGGTGCTCCTCACTCACCAGAACAGCCAGGTCAGCTTGGCAGGCACCACCAATCATGTTAGGCACGAAGCTTTTGTGGCCTGGGGCGTCAAGGATTGTGAAATGTTTCTGATCTGTTTCAAAGTATGCTCTGCCTACCTCCACTGTCTTGCCTTTGTCACGCTCTGTGGAGAGGAAAGTGGGCGCAACAGTTAACACCAAGTCTCCACTGTGCTTAGTGGGCACTGACTGTTTAGTCCATACAAAAACAAACAGTAATTATTAATAAACTAAGAGGTTGAATATATGAAAGACAAATAAACAAAAAATCACAATTGTTAACCACAGTAAAAATCCGACATTCTATAGAAAAAATAAAAACTGGCTCTGTAACCCTAGAGAATTGAGATTTTAAGAGTTATGAGTCACTCCTCCCCCTGATGCAATGGCCTTCATTGTTCCCATGCAAAAACTTCTGCCCTTGCTGCTCTCCTGCTTGTGGTAAATACACTATTTCACATTATGCCGTGTTATAGTAACAATGACAATATCTCGCCACAAATATGGCCATTTCAGTCATGACAAAAAATAGTAATCCCTCCCATAACTGGAATTACTCCCAAGGTTAAGATTGATCCACAGAGTTTCTGGATACGTGGCGTAAATTATAAAATTAAAAGCATCCGATAGTAGTATAAAGAATATATATAACATTTTTGTAAATAAATAAACTGATTGCATTCCATAAGCACTATTGTAACATATTTACGTTTACATCATTGTGGAAGGAACAGATCTGTGCTCACGTTAGCATGACATAACCAATTTAACGGACACACACCAAGCTGAAGCCATGTGGCCAGGGAGGTGAAATAGTCTCCTTCCTACCAGACTTGTAACCTAATTGCAACGCCTACAGTTCTAGTGATAGAGAAGAATGATAAATGTCTTTTGTTATTTTTGTTTCATAATTCTAGGTCAAATATTTAAGGAAATATGATGGTGGGAAGTCTTTTTTTCTTTAAAAAAAATAACTTGTACTGAGATACTGATCACCAACATGCCCATCACTTTTGAGTTATTATGAATGATATTTAAAAATATTTAAGAATTAGTCTCACAATATTCTATCCCAAGTCCTACCTAATAATACAGGACATATTATATAACTACAAAATATTTTGAATTAACTATTAATAAAAATTACAATTTTCCAATATGGATCTCATTTTCCAATGGCCATAAGGTCACAAGTTATGAAGAATTTTGAATTGTGGCAGCACGAAATATGGGAGTTATACTATAAAACTACTACAAAATACTTTAGTACCAGACAGTCAAGGTCAATTAGCAGACACCCAAGAGAGGCATGTGAAAAGCTGTAAACTAGGAAATGGTTGTTGAGTAAGACCTTCTAGATTAGTGTCCAGCGCCCAGGAGAGGTACCAGGTTTCTCTGTTCTTTTCTTTGGCCTCCCTCTCATATTTCTCTAGCGTCCGCTTCTCCACCATTCCCGTGAGGTACATGATCTGACCTCCGATGGTTGATTTGCCAGCATCTTATGGAGGAAAGAGATAAACATTATTCCCAAAGGGATGACCAAAGCATACATTACTCTCCATGCATTCCCTCCTTGTATGCTGTACACCCTTCATTCATCTTTCTCCCCTTTCTCTTATGTACTCTATTCTCCCATTTCAATGGTGGTGTTCCCTTGAACCCACTGCATCAACCATACTCATATACACTCTTTCATAGTGTGCCAAAGAAACTACCAATGTACTTCAATTGTAAGTAAAACACTAAAGATAACTGTGTTATATTATAGCCTATATGAAGATCCGCTTATAAAGTAATTAAGAATTACTTCATTGCTAAGACACAAATAATGACCAATCACATTAGGTAGTTCATTGTATGACAAAAATTATAGTGGTCTTTTTTTTCTATACTAAAGGAATATGGAATCTGGCTCCTCATCAGCTTATTGGTTGAAGGAATAATGTTGGATGCTACCTTCAGTGTCAGCTGAAAAATTAATCCCAACAACTATAATTCCACTACAAGCCCTTTAAATCTGGCCTTCATAGAGGTCACTTCACAGACTTCAGCGGATTCATTTCAAGAGCAAGCACTGTTACTTCAAAGGTCAACACTCACCCACGTGACCAATGAAAATGACATTGACAGGCTCCTTCTTGGGTGCTGAGTCATCCTCATCCAATGGCTTTTTCTTTGGCTTTTTGATCTCGTCGCTGTCCTCTTCTTCATCTTCGTCAGGGGTGCCTGGAGTAGGGGGTGTGGGTGGAGTCTCACGGTTGGGGGAAGGGGTAGCAGCATCTGCTGCCTCTTCCCATGAGTCAGCTGTGACATCTCCATCCATGTTGGTTACAGCCGGGTCTTCTGGGGTTCCTGTGGACGGTTCTGGGGGCGGATCTGAAGGAACAAAGGTATTCTTGTGAGTATGTTATGCAACATGAACTATGAATATATTGGAACTCTTCCACAACAGTTTACTGAAATGTGTTTGGTCATGTTGTGATGCACACCCTGTAGTCCACCTTCAACCTTGCACGTCAGGAGCTACAACAGTCTTTTTCTCTTCTTATTTACAGGTTATCAGTAGAAGTACATATTACCCTTCTGTCATTTTCTTTACATTGATGTCTGAGTTAATTCTACAATGTTATCACAGAACTCAAACATCCAAACACCCCAGTGTCATTGTTGTCACATGTCTTAAGATAATACCAAGCCATAATACTTCATGCTTCACCATTTTTTTTCTGAATATAGCTACTAATTATTGTATAGCATTATAAAACACAATTACTTGATCCTCTAGAGTCTAGGCACACCAACGATGCATTAAAAGCATTATCAATATGCAATAAGCTACAATTACAATCATGATGAAAAAAGATAACTTTCCAAATAAAAGAAAAGTTACATGACATGACATTCTCACAAACAATAAACAATGGAAGGAAAATGTTGAAGATAGAAATTTGTGCAAATCTCAGATCATTGTACTGATTTTAATCTAACAGTTATTGGTATGATGCTAGGTGATGAATTTCAATAACAAGTCACCTTTTCTTAAATACTGACTAATAATGGCATTGGCACATACCTACACCTTCCTCTAAGACAGTTTTTTTTAATATCAGGGCATCCATTACTTTATAAGTGCCCAATTTTTCTTATCGGAATTATTTTGTCAATAGTAACTAACATTTCCTTTACCAGAATTGTATGCAAGCTTTTCTTTCATGATTCCACTCTGAAGCATCATGCCATCTTTTACATCCACATGATGGGCCTGGCTTTTCTGGCACTACATAATGGAGAAGCACTATTGCCCATGCTACAAAATAACTAAAAACACGGTTGAAAAAAAATACATTAATACCAAGAGCATACGAGCAGGGAAAATGGTGCAATATTAACAACAATCATGCATATGTTCCGAGCACGGTAGCAACATAACGACAGTCTCAATCTCTCGGATGTAGTACAGGCTATAGTAGCCTACTCAATATGGTTTAAGGACTCTGACTAGGCCACTAGGTAATGTCTCACTGGCTAAGACATGAAGTGTGTGCGTCGCTTCAGAGCCCATTTGTTGGATCAGCCATCAAGCTCCATCAGTGGTCAGTACTTACACATCGACACAGAAGTGAAACATTTAGCGATTGATATGAACAGTAATATCAATTAATTCATTAACAAAATCACCAGAAAAACAAAGTGCACAAAAAATTTATGAAACTATTGAAACTGCAATTGGACAACAGCTTCCATACTGCAGTTTTTTAAAGTTTATATAATCGTATCATTCTTGATAAGAATTATTAGAGTAAAGCCACAGATACCTATGTGCTGCAAGTTGTTACCTTTTGCATGATGTAGATATCATGTATTTCTACGTAGGTTAGGTTACTTAGGAAAAAATTTGAGAATAATGACAAATACTTCTACAACAAAAACTCACCCAAGAAATTGTTACTTTGAACAGAAAAAGACAATAGTAGATGTATTTATGTATATTTAACTTTTTTTTTTCAATATCAATATACAATTTGCTAAGGTTGAGTTCACTGAGTCTGGTCAGATGAGTAAAGCAATAACTATGTTAGTAACGACAAGAGGGCAAGACAACCAGTATGGGGTCTGGCAGACAAGGCATGCAAGCTGCTCTTCATCAAAACATAGATCTACAGTGTTTCTCCTTCATATTTGCACTCCTCCCCAAAGACTTGAGTGGCTAACAAAATAGAATCACGAATTTAACAAATCTGCAAGTTATCACCCTTGGCCCAGATGGAACTAATGAATAAGGATGTTAGGGCTGAAAGCAGAGGTGCACCACCACCACCGTGAGGCACTGACCTTTAAACTGCACCAAGTACACACTAAGTAGACTGTGTATTCATCCACATTTGCCATTTGAAGTGAAGATTTTGAAATCAGATTGTCTTCCGAACCATCTGTTATTTGAATTCACGGTTCTTAGTGACATGAAAAAATGAAAACCTAATTTCGAAAGTTGCTTACTTAACTCCAGCAGGAGTGCATTAACTTCCTTAGGAATGACAAATTTCCTGAGCAACAGAACATATTTAACTATATGTAACTATAACAGATGCAAATGTCTGCAAGCCAGACCTCATATTCCTATACGGTTTCCAACCTTGCCTGACCCTTCGGCCCCGCACTGCCCTACCAGATGGGGATTCCCTACACCAGTTCTGGAGTCCTACACCCACAAAACACTGCATGGCCGAGTTCCTGGAGGCAGACATGCATGCATTAGAGCCTACCTGTGGTGCCTAGCCGTGGCATCAGCGTTGGTAATGGCACACCGTTACGTGTACCCGTGCACCTCCATGTGCCTCACCAGCTGGTGCTCCTCACAACTAAACACACATCACCTACTCCATTCACTACACCTTCACTCCCTTCCCCCTGACCTTACACCCTTCTGTGCCCTTACCCGGCGCCGCTGGTTGGGTCTGGCCGGTCTCTTCCTTCATGAAGCTGGGCACGAACTCAGGGGCGTTTACGTTGGGGATGAAGACCGGAGCGTTGACGTTCAGCGTGGACATGGTGGTGGCAAGGCTAGGGAGGTTCTCGTCCGCCGCCGCCTCCCAGCAGTCCGGAGCACTGGTGTTGTCAGACATTTGGAGTAATGGGAGGGATCCCTCGGCGTGAACCGGAGACGAGGCTGACGTAGGGGAGGGGATAACGTGAGCCGGAAAGGACTCTCGCAGGCCACTATGGCGGCTGACACCTGACTAACGACAAGCACCTCCTTTCTCTTTTACCCCATTTTCTCTTATTTTCACTTAGTTAGTGCAACCATTGTATTGAATATAAGAATGTATTAGTTCATGTACATATGTATGGAATATGTAGGCATTATTCATTTGCTGTTGGCATTCCGATGTATGTTAATTTCCCATAACAGTGCAAATATTCTACTTCCAATACATTTTTAGTATCCATATAAATAATCAAGTAATTTTCTAGTTGCAATATATGATATTAGTAAATTCTATCTCAACTTCAAAAAAAATACATTGAAAACGAACCCAAACATTCGGACAAAAGTCACACGTTGGCCAGAGTTTCGGCTTCACTTCGATGACGTTTATAAAAATATCAATAAACCTTTATCATATTTCAGTTGATATTATAGACTATTATTTTCCTTTCCATCACAATTTGTAATTAAAGTCATATATAGCTTGAAAGTGCCTGTTACCTTTACAAGGAGGTTTACTATAAGGAGGCGGCATAAGTGCAGTGTACTCTTACCTGTGTTTCTCTCACCTGACCCAGCAGTGGCTCACCAACCACCTCACCTATCACGTCATCAGGCTCCAGCCAAAAGATACAGGATACCAAATAACACTCTGTTCATATAAATTAAATCACTAATAGTACCATATTGCTGGATTACTATATAATTTTATAAATTTGTTGTAACTGAAAAATATAGTATCCAGTCTATGAACAGTAATGAATTATAATTTCAGTTATGGTGTGGTGTTTTCACACTGGCTATTAGCACAGTTCATGCATTAATAGCCTTAACTTATTATATAGTTATTCGGTTATAGCTTCAATTACTCGTACTACACTATCGAATCGAATTGAATTGAATAGTTTCAATTTGTAAAATTCAACAAGGGATGAGTGTAAAGCATTGTGGCAGCCCAGCCCGAGATAATACATGATTAGATATACAACATTGTGTACGTAAGCTTATAAAATTACAACACAATATAAGCTGGCCAAAATACATTAAGATAGTACATACTGAGATAGTAAAATATGAAAGAAAAATTATACTTATTAACAGTTATGTAAGATACTTAACATAACAGATATAGGACACAATCAAGTATATACACAGTTTATATATAGAGAAGAAAAGAAAGAGCAGACTCCTCATAGACAATTATCACTTTTGGGCAAACCGTGTGCGTTTCTTAGAATTCTAAAGGATAATTAGTGATAAGGAGACAACTGATGAATGTAAAACTGTAAGTTTGTAGATACCACTGACCATGAAGAAGAAAACGTGTCAATAACGGACACTGATAATGTAGTGTGCGACCCTCTGACCGACTTCACTGGCTCATACTGTTCATTGTAGGAGAGAGAATATAAGGACGAATACGATTATGCTTTTATAAGTGTGTCGAAGGAATTTTTTTAATGAAAGAAATACATTAATGGACATTGGTAGTTAGACAATTATTTATAAGAGGACACAGCAATATATATATATATATATATATATATATATATATATATATATATATATATATTTATATATATATATATATATATATATATATATATATATATATATATATATATATGTGTGTATATATATATATATATATATATATATATATATATATATATATATATATATATGTGTGTGTGTGTGTGTGTGTGTGTGTGTGTGTGTGTGTGTGTGTGTGTGTGTGTGTGTGTGTGTGTGTGTAATAATGATAAAGAAATATGTGAGACAATTCAGCTTTCCAGACAGGGCAATAGACCGTTGGAATATGATAACGGAAGAAGTTGTGTGTGCCAAAACCATTCAAAGTTTTAAAGAGAAATATGATTAAATAATATATATATATATATATATATATATATATATATATATATATATATATATATATATATATATATACGAAACACTATAAGTTTAATCTAGTCCTGTAAAAATACAGTTGGGAAAATATCAGGTAAAAACAGGAAATATCAAGAGCACCGCTGACCTCCCGACATTACCTGTTGCCCAAACTGTTTAATCAATGAAATATCTGCATTCTAATGACGTAGCCTTGACATAATGGAAACACCCTATTTTTCTACCTTTTCTGACTTACCCGGCACAATATGGTCAACTATAATATAAATGCATATAATATAAACAGGTGCAGTACGATTTACGTAGGTTAACACAACACAAGAAATAGATGTACCCTAAACGGAGCAGACATAGGAAAACCGAACTCAGATAAAGACTTCGTTGTGTTGGTGAGTCAGAACCTGAGGCACAGAGAGCAGTGTATTAGTGCCAGGAACAGAGCTAACAGGGTGCTGGGTTTGATCGTCAGGAGCGTGTGTAATAGATCAAAATATGTAATCCTGAGACTTTACTTATAGCGTTAGTAAGGCCTCATTTAGATTATGCTGTGCAGTTCATGTCTGTATTATATAATGGCTATAGTTAAGCTAAAAGCTATACAAAGAAGGATGACTAAAATGTTTCAGGAGATAAGGAACCTAACATATAAGGATAGACTGTAACACCTCAATCTGCACTCTTTAGAAATACGTAGGGTAAGGGGAGATCTGATAGAAATGTTTTAATGGGCTTCAACAGAGGAAGTATGAAAAAGGTTTTCATAGTTAAGGAACAAGTTAGAACACGAACAAATTATTTCAAACTAGAAAAATTCAAATATAGGAAAGACACCTGTCGCCCGATGAAATACTACAAGAGAGGTACTTACTGGGATGTAGGCGGTGCTGCGGATTCCCCGTGTCCTCTCTTCGATTTTCTTAGTGTCTCACTTACACAAGACAGCAACTGCAGTCTGCCCTCTAAAGACATCTTCTACTACTACTACTACTTACATAACACTACATGCACCTTACACGTTTACACTCTCTTCAACTCAAAATTTATTAAAATGACCTCACCACGCCCAGCTTAGGAAGTTCCCATCTAGGGAGGGGACCACAAATGTCCCCAGGTCGGATTGCCCTTTTGCTAACGACCTTGGGTGTCTTGACACTTTCTTTAATACTTTTTCCATTGATTTCTACAATATTATCATGGCCTTACAAACGGTACCGTAGCTATCCATCTGCTGAAACTCATACCCTTTATATTTCCGCCCATAATCATAAATTGAGTAGGTCAACAGGCTTCTTGCAGCATCCTTATTTTCTTATGTTCTTATGTTCTTGTGTTCTATTAATATATATGCTGGTTGTCTTGGTAATACATATGCCAAACCAGCTTCCTGTTTTTTTCTAGCGCCATGCTTCTACAAACAAAGTCGATTCATGTTAATTGTCCTGTTTGTTACAGAGGCTTCGTGTGTCCAGTAAGACTGTTAGTGATGGTGAATCAGACACCAGCAGCACCACACCAGCAGCAGGCATACGTTTCTCAGGACTGAAAAGCTACCAGTATCCCTAGCACGTGTGTTTAGGAGGAACAGGAGCAGCACCTGGTGGAGGTAAGAACTACTGAAGGGCGTGCAGCATTGTGTGGAGGTGCTGCCCCCTGAAGGCGGCCAGCAGGAGTGTTCTGGCCTCACCTTGGCAAAGGATGGACAGCAGCAGGATTGCAGCCCCGAAACGTTTCTTAGGAAATTCTTGCGTTGGCGTCCCTTGAGAAATATCCAATCTACGAACTTTGCCAATCTCTTTCTGCGGGATATTCCCTTATCCCTGAATCCTTTATTGACTCCCCTAACGATCATATCCCTGCTCCCTAAGCTGTTCATAGACTCCACTGAACTCCTCGTGATATACTTTAAGGGACACCGCCCAGTTCCTGAACTTTGTCAGGAATCCTGTGAAGCTCATTACCCCACCCATGAATTACCTCAAAACTCACTTTGAACTCTTTTTAATAAACCTTAATCCTTCCAGGACACCCCTAACACTGCACCACCTTCTAACAGACTCTGTATATCCTATCAATGCATCTGTAGATCTTATCATCCTCCTCTGAGATCTCATCAACGCCTCTGTATATTCTATCCAAACCCCTGCAACATCCCAGAATTCCCCGACAGCCGCCTTCCCTACTCCAGCATCACCCCAAGAAGTCTATGCATACCACGTCCCTATCCTTGCACCGCTCCAGATGTCATTTGCAGACCACACCCCACCACTGTGTACTATTCCTAAGTCAGGGACACACACACACACACACACACACACACACACACACACACACACACACACACACACACACACACACACACACACACACACACACATACACACACACTTGATAAACATTGAAATCACCCCAATAATACTAGCATTCTGATTCTGGAAAGTGCACGAACAAACTTTACACGTGTTACTAATGTTTCACTTCTATTTGGCTCAATGAGTGGAACTAATACTTGAAGAAAAGGATGAGAAGTCAAAAGATAAGTGACTAGCCTACAAATATTTAGCTATGAAGAAAAATTTCATAAAGTATAATTATCAATATTACAGAAGTGAAGAAAAAGAGGTAATAGCTATCTATTCATATATCTGACTCCTAAGGGCTCCTCCTAAGGAGATGGGTATGGTAAAACAGTTTTCATTTATTCATGTGGTTACATTCCTTCCTTACATGATCTAATCCTCTCAATCTGCTTTCTCCCCTTTCTCTCACGTATTCTAGCACACTGTCCTCCCATTTCACTGGGGGTCGCTCAACTACACCCACCGCCGCTATCTTTCTCTTATGATTATCTGGCATCCTATCCGTGTGGTCAAGACATCTTAGAATACTACATTTGAATCTTTTAATCGCTCCACATTCCATACTTTCACCTCTACTAGACATACATACATGATTTGTTATACATACTTTCATTACTTTCACCATCCATTCTCCTTCCCCTTCAACACACATTTACCACCAATCTTTGCTCACACAGACATGTCAATATGTCTGAGGCAAAGAAAAGTTGGACATTAATTATTACATAGTATCGAGACAGTCATATTTAATATGATACAGTTCATTATATAACAAAAGATTAAAGAAAGAGGTGAGGAAATTCAGTTTTCGAAACAGGCAATAAGCCAGAGGAATTAATATATTTTTGGATGAATCCGTGCAAGCCAAAAGCATTGAGAGTTCTAGCGAGTAACTTGATTCAATATTGTTAAAATAAAATTAGATTAAGAACGCAAATAAGAAAAAAAGTAGCTTCATGAAAACTACTGAAGTTTACCTTGATTATGTAGTAAAACAGAAAGGGCCTATTTTTTAACACTAACTATATATATTTTTTTCTACCACATCTATAGGATACAATTTCTATTTACATCTCTTCAATTCTTAAGGTTTATGCACTTAATAGAGACACTTGGTAGTACTAATAATTCCTCGACAAGGATGTAAATCGCAAAACTTGACCTAATGTGATAATCACTACAGTTTTATCTACCTCTGCTCTGCCAAAACAGTTTGTCATTTGCAACTCAAAGTATATATTGTTGAATACCACCCCCAAACTGGGATGAAATAATTGCACTAATTCCTTTTGTTACATCGACATGATGATGAATAAGGAAGTGAAGCAACCCAATAGCGAATAAGTTGTGAGTAAACCGACATGACAGCACCAGCGTCAAACATGGCTTCAAAATAATAGTAACGTCATGCCACTTTCTATATATAAACCTTCTTAACAAATATATATACATTATACAAAATAAAGTCATAAAAATTATTCTAATTTTACACAATTAAGTTTTTAGTAAGTTAAGCAACATAAGACGATGGTGTTATATATATTCTAACTGGAACCTGTTGGTCGAGGTCGGGCGGAGACACCCTTCCCCGTCCTCATTCTACGGCTGACTCGACGGAAAGAAGGTATCTATACTTATTCTCATCATCCTTATTGTACCAACGCTTCTATCATTATAGTGAGGTAGTTAACAGACGTATGGTGTAACAGTGCAAGTTTGTGACGCTAATGTACCTGTGTAATGCTGTGGATGGGTTATTATTGAGGGGTTTTTCCAAGATGCAAAATGGAAGGCCGGAAGGATGTTTGGTGTTAAGAATGTCTTGTGTTGCCACGTGTGTCCCATGTGTTGGTAGGTATTTATGGTGTGCTTATAGCTGGTCATTACTGATATCAGGATGACTTTAATACTTACCAATGGCATATACGATCATGATAGATATTTGATTTTAAGGTTTAGTGAGGTATGTGGTATACGGTTAAGTTGGCGTAGAACAGGCACTATCTTGCTTTTCCCTGGTAAATGGTTTAAGTAAATCAATAAGGGTGTGGTATTTACGGTTTAAGCATCCCACATGTTGGTTTCCACGTGTTGGAAATATATTTAGTTCGGTAATTTTCCAGTGTTGCACCCGCCTGAGCCCCGCCATGTTTTATTAGTGACTGGCGTGGTTTGAAATTTACCAGCGGGAAGACTAAATTTCTGCATTTCTTTAAATAGACTGCTCTCGACTACACCTTCAATAGGAATTTTTTAAATTTACCTCCAGAGTTATTTGATGAAATAGTATTTGTTACACTTAATGTTCGATTACCCGATTAATTCTGAGGGTTTCCATAGCAATTTCCAATTTTCGGTGATATTAAATTTTTTTGAGCGCATGTGAGGTTGGAGATGTACGCCATATTCTCTAGTTTTATCAGGAAGCACGCCATTTTATTCCCTAGTCACTTAAAATTTAAGTGACTAGGAAGTAATTTCTCTTAAATTACTCCCTAGCTTCTACCCCAAGAAGAAGCGTGTGTTTGTGCGTTTGTTTATCAGTGCATTGCGTATGCGTACATAGTGAGTTGTAAGGTAATGTTAGTTATTGACACCTTGGCTTTAGTGTTAGTGTAAATCACCATTTCGTCATCCTCACCAAAGAACCCCACAGGTGATCAGGCTTGGGGGTGATGGGACATCTTACAATGTATGGGTTTGTGACTGAATTTAATATCAAAAGCTTTCGACATAATCAATATCCATTCGTAGTGTTAGCTCTAGGTGCAATATTATGAAGTAAAGACTGGTTGACAAATAGGGTGGTGGATGATTGCAAATAGTGCACATACTAGTTTTAAAAGGAGACGACTGCTTTATGGATGGGGATGAGAGGTGGATGTAGGTAATAAGGCAGTATTGAAATAACAGGAACTACCACGTGTAGGCCTCCGAGCCTGTATAGCTTCCTTATATCCTTATGTTAAGGATTCACCAAGCTTAGCAGTTAATTATTTCAAGCCACCATATCCCACTAACTCTGATGTATTTTATTAATTTTGCAGTATTCTAGTGTGGAAATCTTTGTATTGAGATATAATAGAAACTAATTCCTATAATTAAATGTGTATGCATATATTTATTACTACGTAAATGTATAATTTGTTTCTATTCTCTTGCCTGCAGTGATTTGCTGATTTTTGTTTAAATGGTGTCTATAGTAAACTAGCCAACTAACTGAGACCTTGAACTGTGCTCGGGCCATTTCCCCTGCAGTCTTGAGAAAATACAGTAGATGAATTTCATGTATAAGTGAAATATATAAGGGAGTAAGGTGATTTGATGTATTTAATTGATGATTATTAAGAAAGATAAGTATATGTAAAGTGTGCCACTAGCGGGCCTATCATACAATTACCAGAGTTCATTCGTGGTAATAGAGATGTATGGCAGGTTTCTGGAATGTGAAGGTCTGGTTGTAGTGGTGACATCTTATAGCAAGCCTCTGAAAAAGACTCCGTGCTTTATAGGAGGTAACACATGAGGAGAGAGTAGTTTGCACTAGTCTAGTTAAACTAGACTCTGCTGGTGTGTTAGGTAATCACGTTACTAGACTGATGTGATCCTTAATGTGTTCCCAGATGTGGAAGCACACCTTGCAAAGTAGACCGGTTTATGATTATTATTATAAACCACCAACACTTCCATTGGTGTAATTATCTTATTGGTTACACCATTCCTATTGTTGGGAGAACAAAGTCACTCTTAACAGAATATTACTGTCTTTGTGGCTTTAATGTGAAAATTTAGTGGTACAATGTAATGGACAGTATTATTAAACTAAGAAGTAACTGATATATTGTAGGGCATTTGATTTAATGTTTTTTCTACATTTTCAGTTACAGAGGCATTGTTTGAGAGTGGTCATGGCAGCAATGAGACATGTTCCAGAGCAAGGACTGCTAACAACCTCGAGGATGGGAACTTTTAACATGTAAGTGTATAGTGGAAGTGTTGCCCATTTATATTGTACGTCTTCCTATATAGTTTGATTATTCACTCCCCTTTTTTTTTTTTTTCGATCTTAGATGTAAACCTCATGCACTGGTCACCATATATCCCTGTAACGATTATCTTTGAGTGATAAACTTAACACCCTTGCTGGAGGAAATAGTCCTTACCACTTTTGCTTAAATATTAACTACTAACTACTAAGTGATTAAATTAAATTAAATTAAATTAAAGTATTCTGGTGTTCCTTATACACGTGAAGAAAAAATTAATACGTAGAGGAAGTTTGGGTTAGTGTGTTGAGCTTAGTTTAAATAAGTGTTGGTAATTGTGTGGGGTTAGGACGGGTGTGTGATGTGGAGAGTCCAAGATCAGGGAAGGGAAGTGGAAAAGAAGAGATTAGTTCAAATATTTTGGGGGTTATTTGTGTAAGGAAACTTGAAGGGGGATGTCAGAGCAGTGTAAGGTAAATGGGTAAATTATAGTTATAGGAGTTGTAGGATTTTATAAACTTTTTCTATAGTAGAACACAAACCTGTAATGCATCCCATCTACAATTGGCTGTAACATTTATTTGTTTCATGCTTTTGCCCGATGGGAGAACAATTGAGAATACCAGCAGATCCTGGCAAAGCCTTGGTCTTCCATTAAAACTCTCATACACTAATGATAGTTCATAAGGTTTTGTGCATAATTATATATTAATAGAGGTTACATTTCACAATTTTAGTTTATTTGTTTACTGTATCATGTGTAGATCTTCACTAAAACTATAATTCCTCTGTAGAATGCATGAGGACCAGGTGGGATGGAACAGTTGCAACACAACATGGATTCATGTAAGTATTTTATGAAGAAACTGCATTTATTCATCTGTTATAATCACAGTAAGAAAAATGGTCAGATTTGATTTAGCTTCTAGATTGCATTATTTGTATGATGAAATTCACCATTATTTCAGACTAGAGTCTCTGATATACATTTGACGATTTGGAAATCTGAGGTGTATAACATTACCTCGACTGACCTTTAAAGATGTGTGTACTTAGTGTTCTTTTCTTTGTCAACAGGCGAGGTGGAAGAGATGCCTGGCGCTTGGTTACCTCCTTCCTTTACATGTAAGTATAAATTGTTTACATTGTTGTCTATCTATTTAACTATGAGTGTAGGGGGCCGGGTGGCTGTGGTACAGTGCTCGGCTTGCGACCTAAAGGTTGCGAGTTCGATCTTGGCTCACAGCAGTTTCTTGGTGAGAGGTCTAGCGGCCTCTTGTTAACCCTATATGGCCTATAGATGCCTAGTTTGGGGGATTCTGTAACTATGGATGTAATACTTGTTCCTTGAAATTCTGTCCATGCACCTCATCCTTGTACACAATTTTGTCTTGTTTTTATGAAATGTGATGATAATGGAGAATTGGTTCGCACTTATATTTACTGAATTACTGTTGAATATCTCCTGCCTGTCTGAGGTTTCATTAAGAATTAATTTTTGATTCTTGAAAAGTACCATATTCATTGAAGTTTTCTACTTCTATAGAGAACCTGAGGACCTTGTGATGTGGGGACATGATATGAATCCACGTGAGTAACATTTGTTGTACTACTTTCTTCACTTGAATGGTAAAGAGATAGAGAATGTTATATTTGACGGATGTTTGCAAAAAATAGAGGTTGAAGACTCCTGGAAGAGAGGAAATGAATGGTAGATTAGGTTGTTGATCTGGTAGTATTTACATTGTTCATAATTTAAATTTCTTGTAGTGGAAAGTAGCTGATAGAAATTGATTTATTGAGTACTATTTGATATTGATAGATATATTGTACAGTTACCATGATGCTTTTACCATCTTTCGCCTGAAGTTTGATGTCAACTTTATATACTGATTTTAATATAATTTAATGGCCATTTAACTGTAATATCCAAACCTAACAAACTTTTCTTATCCATTGCATTCTTGGTGGGAGCAGAAGTGCTGAAACTGCATTGCTGAGGTGTTTGAAAGTTCCTGTTGAGATGAGTTAAAAGAAAGGTAAGCATTGTTAATATAGTTTAATTGAAATAAGAAAGATTACATATGAAATCCTGTATATGTTGGCCATTGGTAATCCGCTGTTTCACATTTGACTCAAGCTATTTGCCCAATGGGAGAGTAACATAAAGATTAACCAGCAGATCCTGGCATGAGCCTGGGCCTCTTTAGATCCTCTTTGACAAAATATGGTATTTGTAAAGCATTAATTATTTTTAATTTGTATAGTGTTTCTTGGAGTGGAAGGTAATGTGTTGGTCATTCATGGATGTAGAGAAAGTATGACATGACAATTGATGAGTGACTGTAGACTGTTTTGAGGTATGAGATGGGTGGTAATGTAAGTGAAAAGTTTGTGAATAATGTTGCATGTGTTGAATTGGGTATTGAGTGAGAAAAATTGAGTTTTCAATCAAGACACTTAGTAGAAGTGTTGCATATTTATTTTCATGGTCATTAGTTGTGCACATCATTCTGTTTGCCTTCTGTTAAATAATTATGGTTCTTTGCAGATTGTGAAAACGAGCAAGATGCTGTTATTGCTGGAGTTTTGGGGAAGAGTAGAAAAAGTAAGTTCTTTTATTTCAGTTAATGAAGATAATTACCTTTTGATTTGAATTTTTTTTTTCTTTCTATGGATGCATTGTATAGTCTGTTATATTATGCTTTGTGTAAGGAAATTATTCTAGCCATTAAGTTTTAATATTAGGAAGTTTTAATGATGACAATAATCGACGACGGTCTTCAGATTCCAACGCAATTATATTTGTTGAAATTCCCGTTGATGCTGATTCTATTTTATATATATATATATATATGAAAGTAAGCTGTCCTTGGGGGTTCCTATTTCATGAGTGTTTCTGTTTCAGGTTGTGTGTAAGCGTGAGTGGGTGGCAGCTCATCACTGCGTCAGGTGTGTGTTTCAACGATTGGTATTTTGAGTGGAAGGACTATGATGATTTATTATACCATCTTTCGCCTGAATTTTGATGAAGTTCTTTCTTCCTGATCTTAGTTCTTTGTACGTATGTAAATCTTTGTATAGCTATTGTAATACGTTCTCTCATTACAGGCCCCGTGTCTTGCCTTCCTTTGCCTTGTCTTGCCTTCGAGTTTGAAGTGATGTTGAAAATTAATCAAAGGTAAGCAAATCTTAAGATGACATTTATAATGCTCCCCAAACTTTCATCCATCAGACTTGTTGGAAACCACATGTTTGATCAGTTTCTTGGGGAATACTAAACACACACAGATCATGGGTTAGTTTATAGATAAACTAATTCAGATTTATTTGTGACATGAATTCTTAATTCATTGATATATTGTATAACTTCTACTTTTTGCTTAAGTTGGTTAAGTAAGTTTGTCTTTTTTTTACGTTGTTTAACTAGCCACATTTTATTAAATTATTTTCTTGTCAGGATTTCGTCCTTGCTGAATGGTCTGAGCAAGATGGATTTCGCTGTGTGCTTCAGGTAAGGCTTTTTGCATAAGGCTGAATCAAATGGTGAAAAATACTTTGCTATTTCTTATATTGATATGTATAATGATCCCTTATCACGAATAGTGGAATTCTTATCTTGTATAGTATATTATGATGACCTGTGCTAACACACTTGAGTGAAAGATGGAAGTTTCAAATCTTACCTTGGAGAACTGAGGATTGCAAACTGAATATACAAATTATAACACCTTTCTGTGGATTGTAAGTTTTCCTATTTTGTTTCAGATTATTCGTAGAGATCTTCAGATGGAATTCAATGTTAGATAAATTGGTAAGTTTTATTTTTCATTCCTTGTGGTGTGATACTGTAAAATTTGTTAGGACGTATTATTTATTTCTTGTAGGAATAGTGTCACCTAAGTAAGTTTTAAGTATTTCCATGTAGTTCAATGTGCACTATTCTTACGGTCCCATTTAACGAAGATTCTAGTTATTGATGGTTGTCATTGTACAGCTACATTCTCTATTTAAGTGTTCTATATTCATGTATTTTAGAGGTTAAAAACTTTTTTTCCTGCCTTGAATTTTGTGTAGGAAGGTAATTCGTATTAAATGATGACATCTGCAAAAAAGACTTGAGTGAAGGATGGAAGTTTCAAATCTTACCTTGGAGAACTGAGGATTAAAAAGTAATAGGTAATTGTACAAGGTTTGTGAGGATTTTAATGGGTTTTCTATTTTCTTTCAGGTTGAATGTCTAAACCCTCGGATGGAATTCTCCGATGAAAGTAGCTGGACAAATACGTAAGTTGCATTTTTCATTTTTTGGTGTGATGTGTAAAGATTGATGGAATTTATGGTAATATTAGGTGGGAAAAGATTTGATACCATACGATTAACAAGTCACTTCACCCTATACTACATCTATAAGGCATATAATATAGTCTTAGGATGATTTTCTTGCGATTTTGATCTTAATGAAACCAACAAAAAAATCACAATGTCTGACCTAGTAAATATTAAGGTTATTTATATAGTAGTACACTTTGGGTTGATTGTGTCCACTCCTTTTCAGACTGGAAGATTATGCAATCACGGGATGACTGTATTTACAGTAATGGATGCACTCCCTAATAAAAATGGTAAGTTATATTTGATGAATTAATTTTTTTTTACCATAACGGCATCAGCGCGCAAAAGCTCTATGTGGTCGCCTATACCACCTGGAGCAATACTAATGGTGCCAAAGCAATGTAAATCTTACCCCGCTTGTTGGACTTTTTCCTTCTGGCTTCAAGATGAACAACATTTCATGATAAATAAGTTATCCATTTCTCTCATTTAACCAGAGTGAGTTCGTGGGTTTCTCATGAGAATTAGTTTATTGAATTGGTGTTCCTATAATTAGATTAGCATTGGAGTGGCAATATAGTTCTTGCCATGAAGCAATCCCTAAACATCAGCTGCTTCTAACTAGTGTTCTTTTAAACCAAGTCAAGTCCAGCTGTCAAAAAAAGGATCTTACTGTATTGATTATTTTGCTTATCCTTGTAAGAATTAGGATTATATAGAACTATGCTAGTATTGGTTTTGAGTTGCTCTTTCTTCATTCCAGGTTATGGAGGTGCCCGGGTGCCTCTGTGGTACAGTACTTGGCTCGTGGCTTCAAGGGCGTGTGAGATCTTGGCTCACGGTAGCTTCTTGGTGAGAGTGGCAGCACTCGGTAATCCTAGCAGAGCTGTTGTATTTAATCTTCAGGCTGCGGAGAGATGCAAAGTGAGTATTGTATATAAATTTAATTAATGGACAAATTAGTGTGGGATTTGCTAAATTTTCACTTCAGAATATTAATTTTTTATAATTGAATGCTTTGAACATTGTGAATCTGTTAATTTAATGATGATCTTACCTTACCTACCTTGAAGCTAATGAAATTAAATGAGGTACTGATATCACTAAACACTGAATGAAATGCAATTACCTTTATGAATTTTAAAACTGTCCTATTCCTTCAGTGTCCGACGTGCCCAGTGGACTCTGCATAATATATTAACATAATATATTAACAGGTGAGCTATGATTTTGCAGTTTTTGTGAAAGTTTGCTTAGTATACAGGGAAGTTTTTTGAAAACAGTAAATGGAAATCCGAAGTTTTGTGTTAGTGTTGGCTTCTGCATAACGCCATACCAATGTAACCTTTATTTTTGGTTGTGTAGGGTTCTGACTTTTTCATAGACTTTAAAATTTGTATTTTTACTGGTAGTTTTACCTTCGAGGAAATTCATTGTGCTGTCTTGTGCATATTTTGTTGTAGGGTAAGAGACTCAAATTGAATGTGTGAAGGCATTTGCATCAATGTGTTAGAAAATTAATGTTTATTCCTATTGAAAATTAGAGATGTATTTTTGATGTAAGGAAGGCTTTTAATAGTGCACAGAAACATGTTAAGGTGATTTACTATGCATTTAATACTGGCATACTTTGTCCCAAACTTATGCATTTATTTTTTCCTTCCAGGGAGATGGTTATGTTGTTACAACAGTTGATAGCAAAGCGGATCTAGAAAAGGTATGTCTGGTTACAAAATTCTTGGTTGAAACTTCATGCTAATAATTATGAATACTTAATGATGACAACTATCACGACGGTCTTCAGACCAACGCAATTTAAACTGTTGATACCCCGTTGAACCTGACTTAATTACATTAATGGAATACTTTCTTATCATAATTTGTTCCCTTTCTTAAGAGTCCTTAATTTCAGGTGTCGTGAAAGTGGCAGCACGGTAGGTATGTATTCAACAGTTGAGAGTATTTGATTGAAAAGCTTTCAGTTTTATAATTTTGTATTTTAATGTTTATCAAAACTTTTGTAGCAAATTTTATTTAAGAGAACCAGATATTTTTACTCCCTATTTAGAGGATGTCATTGATAATGATTTTAAATGTAACCATGATTTGAATATGCATAAAATATAAATACCCATGTTTATGAATCCTAGGAATTTAGCATAATAATTTTATGCTATCTGTGAAAGCAGCAATAAAACTTGAATATGCCTTTTTATATAATTAATTAAAACCTATTCAGGTGAAATATTGAAATAAGGATGAAGACTGACTGGATGTATGTTGTTGCTAGAGTTGGGTCCAAGTACATGTACTTGGACTTGAAATTTAGTACAGATTTTCATTTACTTTTACTTTGTGTTTAAAATGTTACTTGTACTTGTCCCATAGTACTTGAAAAAGTACATTCAAGTACAAACAAGTACATTGTATTTAATCGAAGGTTGTATACTGCATATAATTCCTGTGAACTTTGTGATGGTACTATTGGGTAAATATGTACATTGAGTGTCATGATGGTTTATTGCAATTTAGGATAAAGGAGTATACTGTACTATTTTCTTTGCTTTAGAGACAGTTTAGACAGGGCCAGTATGCCTTTTTACACTAACTACTGATTAATGTGTATATACGAAAGCTACAAACTTTCGTGCTTTACGAATTGACCTTTTTTTTTTATAGCAGTACAATGACGTACTTGGGCTTAAGTACATACCATAGTGACTACTTGTACTCTAGAAATATCCAGGTGCAGTCGCCTATACCTGGACCCAACCCTGGTTGTTGCATAGATTATAGGGAAGATTATTTAAAAGGAAAGGCTGTTGGTACTAGACCTAGGAGATGCGTGGTAGTTACGAAGAAATTTGCTTGTTTAGCATACTTGGCAAGAAATTACATGGCACCAAGCTAGTAATTTGTATATGATATTGGAGAAACTGGAAAGTAGGTTTTGGTTTATGGGGCATTCGGGTATGGAGAAGGTATGCCACGGTAGTTTGGGAAGTAATGTGATGTATGAAGTAGGTGTAAGGTGATTGGATAGTATAAAAAACATTCTGCAGAGATGTTAGTGTGGGAAAGTTACCTACCAAATACAGGAATAAGAATCTTGTCACCATTGTGAGGGGGGGATGGGTGCCTCTGATAGTGATCGGCTCGTGACCTAAAGGTTGCGAGTTCGATCCTGGCTCACAAGCTTCCTGATGAGATGTGGCGTTCTCTCAGTTAACCCTAACGAAACTGGTCTACAGCTACCTAGGTCCTGGGTATTTTATTTCTTTTAAATGTCACCATGATTGTTCATCTTGTTTACGTGGCTCTGGTACAGTGCTCGGCTCGTGACCTAAAGGATGCGATTTTGATCCTTGCTCACAGCAGCTTCTTGGTGACCCTAGCACAGGGGTCGGCAACCTATGGCTCGCAAGCCAGATATGGCTCTTGACTGCATCTGGCTCGCAGATAAAATCTTAGCTAAAATTTCTTAACACGATGAGTAATGAATAATTCCGCTGTCATTTTAAAGTATTGGTTTTACTTTTAAGATTTGACTCATTTAATTGTATTTAGTGTTAAAAAAAAAAGTATTATATGGGTCTCATGGAAATACATTTGAAAATATTTGACTTTCATGGCGCTCTCGGCCAAAATGGTTTCCGACCCCTGCGCCTAGCAAAACTGTATGGTCTATAGATGCCTAGTTTGGGGGATTATCTAGTCAACTTTTTTATGACTAATTATTGAGTGAAGAACGGGTTGGTGATGTTGAAGGGAGGAAAGGATAAATAATACATAGTGGAATTTGAATGCCATACTGAACACAGGCAGATAACATTGCTGCTTGATGGTGGCGTATGGAGAGAGGAATGACTTAACATGGAAATCTATAAAGCAGTTAGGATGCAAGGTAGTCCCAACCGTAATATAAGGAATAGAGGCATTAACATAGAAGAAAAGTTAAATGTCCTTTGAATCAAGCTATGGATATGCGTGTTTTGAAAGATGTCTATTATACTACAGGAGTGGCTGAAAGAAGTAATGGAAGTATGCTTAGAATATTTGGTATGTCAAGTAAGAGGGAGTGAAGTGTGCTATGAAAGTGTTGAAACGTAGCACCGAAAAGTTGTTCACTTGAGAAAATGGAATGGTAAAGATAAACACTTTAAACACTTTATTATGTTTGTCTGTAAAAACACTTATAAACTTGTGGTAGGTACAATTTTAAAAAGACAAACAGCCCCTTTCAAGCTCAGGCTTTTTGGGCGCACTTAAAACTAAGCAAAAAAAAAAAAAAAAAACCTAGAGTGAGAGGATGACCCCGTAATGAAGTGGTGAAATATAGTTGTGTGTGTGTGTGTGTGTGTGTGAAAAAATAGGTGCTCAAGGAAGAAGATAAAAATAAGCCTTTTTTGCTATATCGAGTAACCATCCACCCCGTTGAGGGATTTGCCAGAAGCAGGAGTCCGTGTGAGTTACGCTTGGCTAGATGGTAAACTTGGTGGTAGTGAAGAAAAAGATATGTAACCAATGTCAGAATGGAGAAGAGTGATTATGATGATGCTGTGTGTATTTATTTTTATTGATTTATTTATTTCCCTCCTTTTATGAATTGGATGAATGAACGAAAATAATCATATAAACAGACAATAGGCATTAGTATAAGGCTGCGATTAGTTCATTGGGACAGCGGAAGACTGGTAGGGTGGAAGGGGAGGTGAGGACATGGCGTTAGCAGCTGAAAGTAAAGAAGAAAATACCGCTGCGACTTGATGTGAGATTCAAGACATACTTAGAGATAGACTATTAATGAAACAAATAACCTGATACTTAACCCTTTGCTGTGAGGTTGAAGTGTGTCTTGCCACGAATAGTGCGCTCGGTTCAAGGACGAAAAAATAAATAGCCCTGTAAAAGATTATCACGGTAGAGATTTAACAATTGTCATCGTAAAAGGTTAAGAAAGTGTGATGGAGAGTTGAGTGTCACAAAGAAAATTAGTTAACTAGACGAGTGTGTTATAAGCAGGTGGAGAAAATTAAGTCAATGAGTCCAATTTTTTTTCCGTCCTCCAGTAAAAATATTAGGAAGGTCAGAAGTGAAGTGTTGTGTAGCGTCTTGAAGGAGAGTGGTAGCACCTGTTGGTAAGATCGGGTGTTAAATGGCTTGGAAGAACATTTAATGGAGTCATCAGCATGTGAATGGAAGGACAGCGAGTTCGTATGTTATGAATAATATGATTCAACTCTGCTGGAGAGAATATCAAGTATTAGTATTTCTGATCATCTTTATATATAGGTTACGTAAAAGGCGGTGAGTTACTGGCAATCTAGTTACGCTTAAACTTAATCTTGGTCATTGACTTTGGGCGTCGGTGAAATATTTGCCATTGTGTCAGACATTTAGAAAACAATTGAGTTTCATGAAATTTTTGCTTTACAAACTACATTCGCATGCATTCTATCCTCTGTGTTCATGTAGTACTTTATTTGATTTTCTCAGTTTCACTTCTTGTCGGTCTGTTCCAACTGGGATAGATCTATTGATTATTCATTATAAGGTGCTGCGTTATCATCCACTTTCTTGATACTATTGATGAATAATTTGGTTTGAGGTTGGTGCTGAATGCACTACCATGCTAGACACTAGTAGCACTTGTCAATGTTTGTTTGACAGACAGCTCTCTCGGTAGAAAGTATAAGATCCTCCTGGTAGGTGATGCATGTACATCTTTTGAACTAAATGTTTTCTAAATGGGGTAGAAAAATTTAATTTAGTATTCGTTGTTTGAAAGTTTTCACATCTTTCACCTGTACTGTACGTAACCTTTCATAGTTATTCCCACTTCCTTCCCACTCAACTTCCTCCTCTATAAGTTTACGACCAATCTTTCGTAAAAATCTAGAATGAACATTTTAAATTGCAATCCCTACCCAAACAGTATACTTAAAGCATGTTCTGTTTCATCTGACAATTTGTTTTCACCTCCCCCATGTACCGTGGAGACATATTACCCTTACTTATCTGGAGCACAACTCGTGTGTGTAGGAAGGATGGGCTTTATCTTCATGTTGCTGTTAAGAAGACGTATAAAGTAAAAAAAACCCATTATTTACATTAACCCTCCACTCATAACTAATTGTCTGCCGCATTGTAGCTTCTCGTGGTATCTTCCATCGCTATTGTCATGGACAACTACTCCTCTGAGTTTGCTATCTAGTTATATTATATTACAAGCTGAGGTGTCCGGCACTGCCCGACTCAAAAATGTCATTCTCTACCTGCCATACTATTGGACCTGTCTGCTAGTAATTTATAATGTGTTCAAAAAAATCTGATATAGGTCTTTCATAATCAATAAGACAGACAACAAACAAACAGACAGTGCCTGACAAACAAGATCCATATAATACTGATCGGAAAAACCCAAGGAATGACACGTATTAAGGGTTTCCATATGTGAAGTATCGACTGTCTACTCCGTCCCAACCGGGGAGAGAGGACATTTTTTTCTCGAATTAAATCTATTTTGGCATGCCAAGTATGGGCTCTCCATCTTGAAAACCGAAAGAGTAGTTCATTAACAAACAGACAGACAGAAAGTGTCATTTATATATATATATATATATATATATATATATATATATATATATATATATATATATATATAATATTTTTATTTTTTTTTTACATTAAAAGGGTACAGGCTAAGGGGAAAAAAATTAAGTATATAAAAAAAATCCCGCTTGTCGCCAGACCCTGTAAAGAAGATAGTAGGAGAAATAAAAAATGGGGGGGCAGTTCAATTTAGTATGAGAGGTGTCTTGACACTCCTCTTTTGAAAGAGTTTGTCATAGGCAGGTGGAAAAACAGAGAAAGGAAGAGAGTTCCAGAGTTTACCAGTGTAAGGGATGAAAGAGTGAAGATACTGGTTAACTCTTGCATTAGGTAGATGGACAGAATAAGGATGAAAAGAAGTAGACAGTCTTGTGCAGCGAGGCCGCGGGAGGGGGGGAGGCATGCAGTTAGCAAGTTCAGAAGAGCAGTCAGCATGAAAATAGCGGTAGAAGATAGATAAAGATGCAACATTGCGGCGGTGACTTAAAGATTCAAGACAGTCAGTTAGAGGAGGAGAGTTGATTAGGCGAAAAGCTTTGGACTCCACCCTGTTTAAAAGAGCTGTATGAGTTGAGCCCCCCCAGACATGAGAGCCATACTCCATACATGGGCGGATAAGGCCCCTGTACAGAGCAAGCAGCTGAGAGGGAGAGAAAAATGGACGCAGACGCCATAGGACACCTAACTTCTTGGAAGCTGATTTAGCAAGAGTAGAGATATGAAATTGCAAGTTAAGATTTTTAGTAAAGGATAGACCGAGTGTGTTTAATGTGGAGGAGAGGGGAAGTTGAGTGTCTTTGAAGAAGAGGGGATAGTTATCTGGAAGATTGTGTCGAGTAGATAGTTGTAGAAATTGAGTTTTTGAGGCATTGAACAAAACAAGGTTTGCTCTGCCCCAATCAGAAACTAGTGAAAGAGCAGAAGTTAAGTGTCCTATAGCATCTCGCCTTGAGTCATTTAATTCTTGTTGGGTTGGGCGTCGGTTGTACGACGTTGAAAAATGCAAGGTGGTGTCATCAGCATAGGAGTGGATAGGGCATTGAGTCAGACTTAGGAGATCATTGATGAATAATAGAAAGAGAGTGGGTGATAGGACAGAACCCTAAGGAACACCACTGTTGATAGTTTTAGGAGAAGAACAGTGACCGTCCACTACAGCAGCAATAGACCGGTCGGAAAGGAAACTGGAGATGAAGGTACAGAGAGAAGGATAGAATCCGTAGGAGGTTAGTTTAGAAATTAAAGATTTATGCCAGACTCTATCGAAAGCTTTCGATATGTCAAGGCCGACAGCAAAGGTTTCACCGAAGTCCCTAAAAGAGGATGACCAAGATTCAGTTAGGAAAGCAAGAAGATCACCAGTAGATCGTCCTTTACGGAAACCATACTGGCAATCAGAGAGAATGTTGTGCGCAGATAGATGCCTCATTATCTTCTTGTTAAGGACAGACTCAAAGGCTTTAGAAAGGCAGGAAATCAAAGCTATAGGGCGGTAGTTAGAAGGATTAGAGCGGTCACCCTTTTTAGGGACAGGTTGAATGTGAGTAAACTTCCAGCAAGAAGGATAGGTAGAAGTAGAGAGACACAAACGAAAGAGTTAGTAGATAACTGTTGATGTTGACCGACAAGAGCGCATTTCGTCCAGTCATTTATTGTGAACGTCCTGCCTATATGTCTCCCTCCTATTGTCTGCAGTATTCTCATAAGATTTGCAACTCACTAGTGTCTACTTTATTCCATCTTCGTAATGCAATTTTTGTTCACTCCTTTATCCACTCCTTTATCCACTTAACTGGTAAAGTTTAGATAGTGTGCTTGGTGTTTTTCTCCTTATGGCAAACTTTTACAAGAGGGGAGTACCATCCCGCCTCAAGAGCTGAAGAAACTTTGGTTTTTGACTTTCTTTTTATGGAGGCGCAGTGTGCCTCTTCCCGCGAAAAGTATTTCATTGCAATATCCGTAAAAAAATACATGAAATGGAGAATAATGTTTCATAATTTCGTAATTGTAGTAAAGAAGATTAATTTTAGCAAGTGTATATGTATGTTAGTTTTATAAACTTGCATAAATAACTATACTTGTTATTAACAAATAAAAAAACAAAAGCCTTGTAACTAGCTACGAAAAATAAGAAATGGTGCAAATTGCATTGGCAGTCAGTGACAGGAAGAAGCTAGTGAATGGAGGGGACGAGGTAAATGACGTATGAATGACTTAATTTAGCAACAACATGTTAGCAGACATTTGTTATGCATGACACCTATCGTTCCATACTTCATGACACCACGGAATATGATTTTTAATGGAAAGAAATATTTTAGCCATAAATATCACTGATGTATCAGTTTGTACTTCACAGAACCAAAACAACAAATCTCATGGCATATCTTAGTGTTAGGAGTCCCAACGTAAGTCACGCCGCCTAAGTCCTCTCAAGTTGAAACCAAAGTGTAAATATTTATGGAATAAGTATCTTGAACCACACACTTGGTCCTATGTCCTTGGTTTAAGGACAGTTATTTCTATTGATAAACTATTGACTCAATGATCTGGTGTACGAGTAGCAGTGTGCATATAAAGTTTCCTTTTTCCACTCACTGATACCCTGATTTAAGTCTTGATGTGCCCCGCGAGCGATGAATTATGAAGGCAGGTGTGCATCTCCTTGCTGCCCCACCACATCATGTCACCATTACCTGTGTTGGAACAAAGGCTCTTATTACAGGTGT
>JAXIVD010002950.1:5000-47500 GCA_036785275.1 Cancer borealis
AAATTTGACTTTTGAATAATGTAGTCCTTATATGTTTATTAAATTATTTGGTTGGTTGTTCACTCGTCAAATTTGGGAAAAGATGTAACCATTTTTCCATAATCTTTCAATTTTTCTTTCTTTATTTATTTGTTAAAATATTGATTATACTTCTATGATTTGTTACATACATTTAACAAATAGTCTTGTTTAGTTACATGTGTAGGTGACGATGTAGGAGACAATATTTCTACGATCTAAAAGAACTAAGCTATATATTGGCATTTACGGTATACTTCCTTCCTTGACATTATGCTACATTAACAGTGCTCTTTGGTGTAACATTTTAGTATTATTATCTAACAAAATATTTCATTGACTTATTGATTGCAAGCAAACATGGATCCCAAATTAGGGTACAAAAATCCAGTTGTTTATACAAGTTGTAGTATTAGTTACTAGGCTACTGTGACTGAAAACTTTTTGATATGGTGACTTTTTTTTCTAGTTATCTACAGAACACCTAATTATAAAGGCAATTCTTCACTTTATAGTCTAAAAATAATAATCAGTCATGTATCTATCTATCTGATCATGCATTTCTAAAAGTTTTTATCACCATACATATTATTATCATGATGACAGTTGCGTGTGATGCTTACTTAGCGACTTACCATTCTCTCTATTTATGAATGTAGCCTAGAAAGTAGTACCCAACTCGAATAGCATTTGACATACCAACATACACACACCTCACACGCTATGGGTTCCTGACATTCCATCCATACACACAAACACACACACACACACACACACACACACACACACACACACACACACACACACACACACACAATCACACACACACGCTAAATACATCCTGCTTTTGTCTTCTTGCTCAGCCTTTCGTTTCCTATGTAAAATACCAATATCCCTCATCAGTAGTATAAAGGCGAAGGTCTCCCGCCCGACTAACCCCCCACTGAGGAAGAATAAGATTGGAGACTCAAAGAGGAAGATACTAGAGGCAGGAGTATAAATCTTAAGCACTAGAAAACAGATTATTTACATATGATAAAAAAAAACACTGTAAAAAGTGTAAAAAAAATATTTAGTTGAATCAAACTAAAATTGTGAGGGTTGTGAGGGTATTAATGTCAGTAGATGGTGAGGGTGGGGGTGGTGGTGATGGTGAGAGCCGAGGGTGGTGGTGGTGTTAGAGGTGGTGGTGCAGCGGGCGGTGTTGTTGGGCGGACCAATGTTTGCAGGAGGAGAGGCTAAGCTCCGCTCCCCAGCTCCAGTCCGCCATTGCCAGCGGCACTAACAGCAAAAGATCATGTGCTCTGCAACACGCTCCACGCCACCCACTCTCGCCACTTCCCTGTAGTACAAGCTAAGAAACATGAAATTGTGCAAAATTATGCACAAGCATGAAACTCTGCACAATGATAAACCATCATATGAATACAAATATCAGACGTGGGTCCATTCGAAAAACGCAATATTGTAGCCGTGGCGGCCATTTTGGATCTGCCATTAACGGGAATATCATTTGTTGCCATATTTCGCTGGACTTTTGACATTAGAACTGGCATCTGCTACTAGGTTTTCAGGGTCAAGAATCACGATAAACACATAAAACATCATGTCAGATCATTGTAATACTATGTAATTGTACATTTATCACAAAACACCCGAATTTCCAGAAATTCAAATTGAAGCAAGCAATGTTACATAAATGAGTTTGTTACAGTTATCATATACAATAAGCGTTCTCATTTTCTAAGAAAATTTATACCAATATATTGAGTCAGTCTACTCAGCCTGCACAATCACCACCACAATGACAAAGTGCTGTGCAGTTAAAAGCTGCCTTAACACATCTACAGGAATTTCGGCACCCTTTTAGGCAACCACAACGTATCAGTTCACGTGAAGCTTGACTAGCTTGTGAAAGTGTGGTCCACACTGACCGCCATCCTTTTTGGTTTAGCCAACCCCAGTCTGAAGGGCAGGGGAGTTTCGGTGAAAGATCCAGGATTCTACCTCAGCATTACGCAGCCTGGAATGCACTTCTACGGATGTGGAACATAAGAGCATCCATTATTGGGGATAAGTCCTCCATACTGCGCCCATTCTTGACAAATAGTTCCATGCGAGCTGCATCAACGCTGGATAGAACACTGGTTCTGTTGTACAGTAGAACAGTAAAACGCTCAACTGTGGAAGTCGTCTTTTCAGTAAGTTCATCTGGAGCTAGCATTACTGAATGGAAGGCATCTGTGAGTTTGTCGTACGTCTTCCATATATCCCAGGCTGATACGTTGTGGTTGCCTAAAAGGGTGCCGAAATTCCTGTAGATGTGTTAAGGCAGCTTTTAACTGCACAGCACTTTGTCATTGTGGTGGTGATTGTGCAGACTGAGTAGACTGACTCAATATATTGGTATAAATGTTCTTAGAAAATGAGAACACTTACTGTATATGATAACTGTAACAAACTCATTCATGTAACATTGCTTGCTTCCATTTGAATTTCTGGAAATTCGAGTGTTTTGTGATAAATGTACAATTACATAGCATTACAATGATCTGACATGATTTTTGATGTATTTATCGTGATTCTTGACCCTGAAAACCTAGTAGCAGATGCCAGTTTTAATGTCAAAAGTCAGTTAGTTCATGAAATATGGCAACAAATGATATTCCCGGTAATGGCAGATCCAAAATGGCCGCCACGGCTAAAATATCGCGTTTTTCGAATGGACCCACGTCTGATAGTTGTATTCATATGATGGTTTATCATTGTGCAAAGTTTCATGCTTGTGCATAATTTCATGTTTCTTAGCTTGTACTACAGGGAAGTGGCGAGAGTGGGTGGCGTAGAGCGTGTTGCAGAGCACATGATCGTTTGCTGTTAGTGCCGCTGGCAATGGCGGACTGCTGCTGGGGAGCGGAGCTTAGCCTCTCCTCCTGCAAACATTGGTCCGCCCAACAACACCGCTCACTGCACCACCACCTCCAACTCCACCACCACCCTCGGCTCTCACCATCAACACCAACCCCACCCTCACCATCTACTGACATTAATACCCTCACAACCCTCACAATTTTAGTTTGATTCAACTAAATATTTTTTTTACACTTTTTACAGGGTTATTTTTTATCATATGCAAATAATCTGTTTTCTAGTGCTTAAGATTTATACTCCTGTCTCTAGTATCTTCCTCTTTGAGTCTCCAATCTTATTCTTCCTCAGTGGGGGGTTAGTCGGGCGGGGGACCTTCGCCTTTATACTACTGATGAGGGATATTGGTATTTTACATAGGAAACGAAGGGCAGAGCATGAAGACAAAAGCAGGATGTATTTAGCGTGTGTGTGTGTGTGTGTGTGTGTGTGTGTGTGTGTGTGTGTGTGTGTGTGTGTGTGTGTGTGAATGGATGGAATGTCAGGAACCCATAGCGTGTGAGGTGTGTGTATGTTGGTATGTCAAACGCTATTCGAGTTGGGTACTAATTTCTAGGCTACATTCATAAATAGAGAGAATGGTAAGTCGCTAAGTAAGTATCACACGCAACTGTCATCATGATAATAATACGTATGGTGATAAAAACTTTTAGAAATGCATTATAAGATAGATAGTTACATGACTGATTATTATTTTTAGACTATAAAGTGAAGAATTGCCTTTATAAATTAGTGTTCTGTATATAACTAGAAAAAATAAATAAAAAGTCACCATATCAAAAAGTTTTCAGTCACAGTAGCCTAGTGACTAATACTACAACTTGTATAAACAACTGGATTTTTGTACCCTAATTTGGGATCCATGTTTGCTTGCAATCAATAAGTCAATGAAATATTTTGTTAGATAATAATATTAAAATGTTACACCAAAAAGCACTGTTAATGAAGCATAATGTCAAGGAAGGAAGTATACCGTAAATGCCAATATATAGCCTAGATCTTTTAGATCGTAGAAATATTGTCTCCTACATCGTCACCTACACATGTAACTAAACAAGACTATTTCTTAAATTTATGTAACAAATCATAGAAGTATAATCAATATTTTAACTAATAAATAAAGAGAGAAAAATTGAAAGATTATGGAAAAATGGTTACATCTTTTCCCAAATTTGATGAGTGAACAACCAACCAAATAATTAAATAAACATATAAGGACTACATTATTCAAAAGTCAAATTTAAACATTCACACTTTAAACACAAACAATTACGAAGCAAAACCACTATATCACTGCAAAAAGTTGTAATAACACTTAATTTACAACACAACTATAATATAAAAAGACTGAACAATAACCTGATAATTAATCACAATATTCTATGAACACACACACACACACACACACACACACACACACACACACACACACACACACACACACACACACACACACAGACACGTTAACTAGTGAATTTAGTACTTACCAATGAGAAGAGAAGAGGTAGGAAGATGTTAAGACGTTAAGTATTTATTATACGCAACTGTCATGATATTAATACGTATAGTGATATAAATTTTTGGAAATACATTATATGATAGATCGATTATTGACTGACTGGATTATTTTGAGACTATTAAGTAAATAATTGCTTTTATAAATAAGTATTATGTAGATAACTAGATGATAACAATAAAGTCACCACACCATAAGTTTTCAGTCACAGGAGCCTAGTTACTAATACTACAACTTGTATAAACAACTGGATTTTTGTACCCTAATTTGGGATCCATGTTTGCTTGCAATTAATAAGTCGATTAAATATTTTGTTAGATAATAATATTAAAATGTTACACCAAAAAGTATTGTCAATGTAGCATAATGTCAAGGAAGGAAGTATACCGTAAATGCTAATATATAGCCTAGTTCTTTTAGATCGTAGAAATATTGTCTCCTACATCGTCACCTACACATGTAACTAAATAAGACTATTTGTTAAATTTATGTAACAAATCATAGACGTATAATCAACATTTTAACAAATAAATAAGGAGAGAAAAATTAAATGATTATGAAAATATGGTTACATGTTTTCCAAAACTTAACGAATGAACAACCAATTAAATAATTAAATGAACATATAAAGACTACACTATTCAAAGGTCTAATTGAAACATTAACACTTCAAACACAAACATTTTTTTTCCGCAAAACCACTATACCACTCCAAAAAGTTGTAAAAGCACTTAATTTCAAACACAAACAAAGTATAAAAAGACTGAACAATAACCTGATAGTTAAACCCAATCTTCTACAAACACAGACACACACACACACACACACACACACACACACACACACACACACACACACACACTCACACACACACACACACACGCACACACACACACACACACACACACACACACACAGACACGTTAACTAATGAACTTAGTACTTACCAATGAGAAGAGAAGAGGTAGGAAGATGTTAAAACGTGAAGTATTACACGCAACTGTTATCATGATATTAACAATTAACTAAATATTACTTAACAACTAACTACTTATCTACTTAACAACTAACTATCTATCTACTTAACAACTAACTACCTACCTACTTAACAACTAACAATCTACCTACTTAACAACTAACTACCTATCTATTTAACAACTAACTACCAATCTACTTAACTACTTAACAACTAACTATCTATCTACTTAACAACTAACTGCCTACCTACTTAACAACTAACTACCTATCTACTTAAAAACTAACTACCTACCTACTTAACAACTAACTACCTATCTAGTTAACAACTAACTACCTACCTACTTAACAACTAACTACTACCTACTTAACAACTAACTACCTATCTACTTAACAACTAACTACCTACCTACTTAACAACTAACTACCTATCTACTTAAAAACTAACTACCTACCTACTTAACAACTAACTACCTACCTACTTAACAACTAACTACCTATCTACTTAACAACTAACTACCTACCTACTTAACAACTAACTACTACCTACTTAACAACTAACTGCCTACCTACTTAACAACTAACTACCTATCTACTTAACAACTAACTACCTACCTACTTAACAACTAACTACCTATCTACTTAACAACTAACTACCTACCTACTTAACAACTAACTACCTATCTACTTAACAACTAACTACCTATCTACTTAACAACTAACTACCTATCTACTTAACAACTAACTACCTATCTACTTAACAACTAACTACCTACCTACTTAACAACTAACTACCTACCTACTTAACAACTAACTACTACCTACTTAACAACTAACTGCCTACCTACTTAACAACTAACTACTACCTACTTAACAACTAACTGCCTACCTACTTAACAACTAACTACTACCTACTTAACAACTAACTACCTACCTACTTAACAACTAACTACTACCTACTTAACAACTAACTGCCTACCTACTTAACAACTAACTACCTACCTACTTAACAACTAACTACCTACCTACTTAACAACTAACTACCTATCTACTGAACAACTAACTACTACCTACTTAAAACTAATTGCCTATCTACTTAACAATTAACTACCTATCTACTTAAAAACTAACTACCTACCTACTTAACAACTAACTATCTACCTACTTAACAACTAACTACCTATCTACTTAAAAACTAACTACCTACCTACTTAACAACTAACTACCTACCTACTTAACAACTAACTACTACCTACTTAACAACTAACTGCCTACCTACTTAACAACTAACTACCTACCTACTTAACAACTAACTACCTATCTACTTAACAACTAACTACCTATCTACTGAACAACTAACTACTACCTACTTAAAACTAATTGCCTATCTACTTAACAACTAACTACCTATCTACTTAAAAACTAACTACCTACCTACTTAACAACTAACTACCTACCTACTTAACAACTAACTACCTATCTACTGAACAACTAACAATCTACCTACTTAAAACTAACTGCCTATCTACTTAACAACTAACTACCTACCTACTTAACAACTAACTACCAAGCTACATATATCGGTAGATATATTGGTAGATATATTTATGTCTTTAATTAATTAATTTTCTATTTTTATCTATTCATTTCTCTATTTATGTGGCGTATAAATAGAGAGATAGATAGATACGCACATATATATTGGTTTATATATCTATATCTTTAATTAATCAATTTTCTACTTTCATCTATTTATTTCTTTATTTATGTGGCGTATAAATAGAGAAATAGATAAATACGCACGCATATATCGGTAGATATGAATATATCTTTAATTAATATATTTTCTATTATGATTTATTTATTTCTCTATATATGTGGCGTATAAATAGAGATAGATACGCACGCATATATCAGTAGATATATCTATATCTATAATTAATTCATTTTATATTTTTATCTATTTATTTCTCTATTTATGTGGCGTATAAATAGAGAGATAGATACATACGCACTCATATATTGGTAGATATATCTACACTTTTAATAATTTTTATTTCAATTTTTATCTATTTATTCCTCTATTTATGTGGCGTATATATAGAGAGATAGATAGATACGCACGCATATATCGGTAGATATATCTATATCTCTAATTAATTTATTTGCTATTTTTATCTTTATTTCTCTATTTATGTGGCGTATAAATAGAGAGATAGATAGATACGTACGCACATATTGGTAGATATATCTATATCGTTAACTAATTTATTTTGGATGGGGGAGTGGGGTGAGGGAGAAAGGATAGGGCAAGGCTGGGTGGATGGGGGAGTGGGGTGAGGGAGAGAGGAGGGGGCAGGGCAGGATGGATGGGGGAGTGGGGTGAAGGAGAGAGGAGGGGGCAGGGCTGGATGGATTGGGTAGTGGGGTGAGGGAGAGAGGAGAGATCAGGGCTGGGTGGATGGGGGAGTGGGGTGAGGGAGAAAGGAGGGGGCAGGGCTGGGTGGATGGGGGAGTGGGGTGAGGGAGAGAGGAGGGGGCAGGGCAGGATGGATGGGGGAGTGGGGTGAGGGAGAGAGGAGGGGGCAGGGCTGGATGGATGAGGGAGAAAGGAGGGGTCAGGGCTTGATGTAAGGGGTTGTGGGGTGAGGGATAAAGGAGGGGGCAGGGCTGGATGGATGGGGGAGTGGGGTGAGGGAGAGAGGAGGGGGCAGGGCTGGATGGATGGGGGAGTGGGGTGAGGGAGAGAGGAAGGGGCAGGACTGGATGGATTGGGGAGTGGGGTGAGGGAGAGAGGAGGGGTCAGGGCTGGGTGGATGGGGGAGTGGGGTGAGGGAGAGAGGAGGGAGCAGGGCTTGATGGATGGGGGAGTGAGGTGAGGGAGAGAGGAGGGGGCAGGGCTGGATGGATGGGGGAGTGGGGTGAGGGAGAGAGGAGGGGGCAGGGCTGGGTGGATGGGGGAGTGGGGTGAGGGAGAGAGGAGGGGGCAGGGCTGGATAGATGGGGGAGTGGGGTGAGGGATAGAGGAGGGGTCAGGTCTGGGTGGATGGTGGAGTGGGGTGTGGGAGAGAGGAGGGGGCAGGTCAGGATGGATGGGGGAGTGGGGTGAGGGAGAGAGGAGGGGGCAGGGCTGGATTGATGAGGGAGAAAGGAGGGGTCAGGGCTTGATGTAAGGGGTTGTGGGGTGAGGGATAAAGGAGGGGGCAGGGCTGGATGGATGGGGGAGTGGGTTGAGGGAGAGGGGAGGGGTCAGGGCTAGATGGATATGGGAGTGGGCTGAGGGAGAGAAGAGGGTGCAGAGCTGGATGGATGGGGGGAATGGGATTAGGGAGAGAGGAGGGGGCAGGGCTGGATGGATGGGGCAGTGGGTTGAGGGAGAGAGGAAGTGGCAGGGCTGGATGGATGGGGCAGTGGCGTGAGGGCTGGATGGATGGGTGGATGGGAGTAGGGTGAGGGTGAGAGGAAGGGGCACGGCTGGATGGATTGGGGAGTAGGATGAGGGAGAGAGGAGGGGACAGGGCTTGATGGATGGGGGAATGGAGTGAGAGAGAGAGGAGGGGTCAGGGCTGGATGGATGGGGGGAAGGGGGTGAGGGAGAGAGGAGGGGGCAGGGCTGGATGGATGGGGGAATGGAGTGAGGGAGAGAGGAGGGGGCAGGGCTGGATGGATAGGGGATTGGGGTGAGGGAGAGAGGAGGAGACAGGATTGGATGGATGGGGTAGTGGGGTGAGGGAGAGAGGAGGGGACAGGGTTGGATGGATAGGGGAATGGAGTGAGGGAGAGTTGAGGGGGCAGGGCTGGATGGATGGGGGAGTGGGGTGAGGGAGAGATGGAGTGGCAGGGCTGGATGGATGTTGTGAAGCTGGTGCGAGGAAGCGGCCAATACTCGTGACTTTGCCGTCCCGAGAAGCCCGTGACAAAGTGCTGGCTAACACTCGGAAGCTGAAGGAGGCTGGCGCACCGTATGAGCGGGTCTTCGTCAAGAAGAATGTACGTACATCCGAGTGTAAGGAATTAATGGAAAAGGCTGAGAGACGTTGAGGCAGCTGAGCAAGGGAGACCAGAGAATGTAGGTTGTGTAATACGGCTTGACGCACGAGAGAGGAAGGTGTACCGGGATAATGTGGTTATTGATAGCTGGCAACCGGCCCCTTTTTTAAACGACCACAAAATCAAGCCTTATCGATCATGTCATGGAATATTAATGGGATGGCAATGAAAGTGGAGAATGAAAGGGTGCAAAAACTACTACTTAAGTTTGATGTTGTGGGTCTTAATGAAATTAAAACCAGTGAAAGAGTGTCTATCCCTGGATTTGTGACTTACAGAAGTGACGAGTGTGATCACAATAGAGGTGGTACTGTTGTCCTAGTGAAACGTCATCTACACCAGTGTGTTATGTCAGTCGATACCAGCATGAAAGATCAGGTATGGCTGCGCCTGTCCCTACTCAGTAATATTCTTCTCGGTTTTATCTATGTTCCCCCAAGTGATTCGCAATACTTTAACCCGAACAGCTTTAGTTTCATTCAAGAGAAAATAAAATGGAGTGAAGGTGAAGGCTTAGGGTGATGTTAATGGGTGACTTAAACGCGCGTTTTGGTGTGAGTGTGCATAACATCCCGGTAAGAGCTGGAATTCCTGATTATGATAGTTACACCTACCCAGTGATCCCAGATTCTGTTGAGAGGCTGAGTCATAATGCGAACATTTTAACTACCATTTGTATTGATCATGCTTTGTTGGTTGTGAATAATTTAAAGTCAGGTAATTTGCATCATGAGAGCAGACTAGCCTACAGAGCAGGTAACCACTGGATCTCCGAGCTTGATGTTTGTCTACTGTCTCACAAAGACTTAACATGTGTTAAGAATTTTAATGTGTATGATGATCTTGGTCTACCATCCGACCATACCCCGATCTCAGTTTGTGTTCAGCCTCCTGTGGTAAACAGGGAGTGGTTGCTAAAGAGGGCACGTCAACTGGGAGACCATGCAGTGTTGTATTCTAGTCACAAGAACCATTTAGAAAAGCCTGTGAAATTCAGTAAGATTAATGTGGAACACTTTTTAGAGGAACTTTCTCGTTGCGATATTCCCGACTACACTGATGATGTCAATACAGATATTGATGCCTTAACAGATGTCCTGTACAGATGTGCGAATAGAAGTAGCCATAACCCAAATCCTGTAGCCGTTGACCCAGCGTTAAACAGATGGGAAAGGTTAATGCATGACTCTGATGACAAAAGAATCTGGGAAGCAATCGATTGGCGAAGTGAATATAGAGAGACTATAAACAATAACAGTGCACCTTCTGATGAAGAATTTAAAACATTCTTTGAAGCTGTGTATAATGGGCAGAATAATGAAGCTTTAAATCCTAATGTGATTAGAACTGATGTTACTATACCAGTTTTAGTTGACCCTATTCAAACTGATGAAGTGATAACTCAAATTAACACCATGAAACCTAACAAGTCTTGCGGACCTGACGGTCTCAGTCCCGGTGTTTTAAGATTATTACCCACCCAATGGATCCTTACCATTTCAATGTTATTTAATGCAGTTTTCTCCTCGGGGTGTTATCCCTCATCTTGGCGCCTTGCTCGTATGTTCACTATATTTAAGAGAGGTGACAGGAAAATCCCGGTGAATTACCGAGGGATCAATGTTATTAATTGTTTGGCTAAACTCTTCGATTTAGTGTTAAGTTCTTGATTGAATTCTTGGTTTGTGCCATACAGAGAGCAAGCAGGAAGCCAAAAGGGAAGGAGCTGCGTTGAACACATTGTGACACTGCGTTTGTTGACGGATATGGCGAGGAAAAAGAGACTAAAATTGTTTGTAACCTTTGTGGACTTTACAATGGCATATGACTGTGTCCCACGCACTGTATTATTTAGGATATTGAAGAGGCTCGGGTGTGGTGCGGTGATGCTGGCAGTACTTGTCAGCATGTATTCTGTAACCCACAGTATCATTGGTGCTGCTATCGTGACAGCTTCAATTGGTGTGAGGCAAGGCTCCCCAACTTCATGCTTGTTATTTATTATATTTGTCAATGAACTTATTGCTCTCATTAAGAATGGCTGTGATGTGGACGGGTTGCTTGTGTGGCTGCACGCCTTAGTGTTAATGGACGATACAGTCCTTTTTTATCAACAACGAGACAAGGGATGCACAGAAAGTTAACACTATTAAATGAGTACTGTAGGGGTCATGGAATGTGTGTTAATAATGTGAAAACTAAATTCTTTGCCTTGAATTGTCTGCCAGAGGAGAGGGCACCATTTATTATAGAACTAATTACTGTAGAGTGGTGTGATAGATACACGTATCTGGACAGCCATTTCACTTCAGATGGGTCATTGTCGTCAGCTTTATCTGCGCACGCTGAAGATGTGCCATGTACTTAAATCTGTATCTTTTCTTAAGAAACATATTGATATTCCATTTCAAGTAAAATTTAAGGTATTCAATGCTGCCCTGATGTCATCAGTGTTGTATGGGTGCGAGTCATGGCTCAACGGAGACTTGAAACCAGTTGAGAAATTATACGACTGGGCTGTGAAGCAACTGCTTGGCGTTCGCATGACAACATGTGCGGATATTTGTTATGTTGAACTTGGCTTGCCACCACTCAAATATTTAGTGTTTGGCAAACAACGTAAATTTTTTCAACGCTTGTGGGAGGAACGCCAACATATGATGGATGATCCGTGGGTGCATGCTATGAAATTGGTTCTCGCTACAAACACTACAACATGTAAGCATATTCGAGGCCTGATCACAGACAACATAAACGATACCGAGGTAGGACTGAACTTCATAAAACAATCCATTTGTGATTCCACGTCCTCGAGGCGTGTGACATACCGGCTGCTCAACCCTGACCGTACTGTCGATGTGTGTTACTTGGTGGGTGAGAGTATTACTGAACTATACAGAATTGCATACAGCCAGTTTAGGTTAAGTGGTCATAAACTAGCAATTGAGACTGGAAGATGGAACAGGCGCGGTCGTGGACGCCTTCCCGTGGAGGAGCGCCTGTGCCCTTGTGGGAGAGTACAGACAGAGCTACATGTACTTGAGTCTTGTCCCCTCACTTATGATATCCGTGCTCGGTATTTGTTCACATCTTGGAGGCAGCTGATGGACATGCGTGATCAGGTTGTCGTACCTAAGATAGTGTACACTGTCATGTCATGCTTCACATAGTCACATTTCATTTTCTACAAATATCACGTTTTCTTTCCTTTTAAGGTGTGGTACTTCAAAAGTTTTATATAAGTTCTTATTGATCTTTTTTTACCAATTTAGTATGTTTTTAGATTTCATGTATTTTTACTTTTTATTTTATTTTGTTTTAAAGTTTTATGATTCTGTAGTTTAGTTTGTGGTTTAGTCAATTTTATTCGTTTATGGAACGATTTAATTTACTGGTATGGGCACAGGTTTCTGTTCAAACTGTTTTATGAATTGTATTTGTGTTTTATTGAAAAAAGTGTATTTGTATGTTTGTGTTTAGATATAAATCTGCTTATACAATTACAAAATTATAATATAGTCTTGTTTTAAGTTTAGGAGCTACACTGCTTTTCATAACTGTACTATGTTATTTTGTGTTGGACCATAAATAATTCACATGCTTTCCAAGTCCTATAGTTTTTTATTGTTGTTTTTATGTAGGCCGAGTATTGAACAGTATTATGTATTAAGATTTTGTGGTCAAGAAACATTTTAATTTGAATTTCAATTTTGATGGGGGAGTGGGGTGAGAGCTGGATGGACGGGGGAGTAGGGTGAAGGTGATAGAAAAGGGCAGGGCTGGATGGATGGGAGAGTGAGGTGAGGGAGAGAGGAGGAGGCAGGGCTGGATGGATAGGGGAGTGGGGTGAGGAAGAGAGGAGGCGGCAGGACTAGATGGATGGTGGAGTGGTATGAGAGAGAGAGGAGAGGGCAGGGCAGGGTGGATGCGGGAGTGGGGTGAGGGAGAGAGGAGAGGGCAGGGCTGGATGGATGAGGGAGTGGGCTGAGGGAGAGAGTAAGGGGCAGGGCTAGATGGATGGGGGAGTTGGTAGAGGGAGAGAGGAGAGGTCAAGGCTGGATGAATGGGGGAGTGGGGTGAGGGTGAGAGGAAGGGCAGGGCTGGATGGATGGGGGAGTGGTGTGAGGGAGAGATGAGGGGGCAGGGCAGGGTGGATGGGGGAGTGGATTGAGGGAGAGAGGAGGGGGCAGGGCTGGATGGATGGAGAAGTGGGGTGAGGGAGAGAGGAAGGGGCAGGGCTGGATGGATGGGGGAGTAGGGTGAGGGAGAAAAGAGGGGGCAGGGCTGGATGGATGGGGGAGTGAGGTGAGGGAGAGAGGAGGGGGCAGGGCAGGGTGGACGGGGGAGTGGGTTGAGGGAGAGAGGAGGGGGCAGGGATGGATGGATTGGGGAGTAGGGTGAGGGTGAAAGGAAGGGACATGGCTGCATGGATGCGGGAGAGGGGTGAGGGAGTAAAGAGGGGGCAGGGCTGAATGGATGGTGGAGTGGGGTGAGAGAGAGGGGAGGTGGCAGGGCTGGATGGATCGGGGAGTGGGGTGAGGGAGCGAGGAGGGGGCAGGGCTGGATGAAGGGGGAAGTGGGATGAGGGAGAGAGGAGGGGGTAGGGCTGGATGGATAGGGGAGTGGAATGAGGGAGAGAGGAGGCGGCAGGGCTGGATGGATGGAGGAGTGGGGTGAGGGAGAGAGGAGGGGACAGGTCTGGATGGATGGGGTAGTGGGGTGAGGGAGAGAGGAGGGAGCAGGGCTGGATGGATGGGGGAATGGAGTGAGAGAGAGAGAGAGAGAGAGAGAGAGAGAGAGAGAGAGAGAGAGAGAGAGAGAGAGAGAGAGAGAGAGAGAGAGAGAGAGAGAGAGAGAGAGAGGAGGGGGCAGGGCTGGATGAATGGGGGAATGGGGTGAGGGAGAGATGGAGTGGCAGTGCTGGATGGATGGGGGAGTGGGGTGAGGGCTGGATGGATGGGGGAGTAGGGTAAGGTGATAGAAAGGGGCAGGGCTGCATGGATTGGGGAGTAGGATGAAGGAGAAAAGAGGGGGGAGAGCCGGATGGATGGGGGAGTGAGGTGAGGGAGAGAGGAGGAGGCAGGGCTGGATGGATAGGGGAGTGGGGTGAGGAAGAGAGGAGGCGGCTGACTGGATGGATGGGGAAGTGGGGTAAGGGAAAGAGGAGGGGGCAGGGCAGGGTGGATGGGGGAGTGGGGTGAGGGAGAGAGGAGGCAGCAGGGCTGGATGAATGGGGGAGTGGGGTGAGGAAGAGAGGATGGGGCAGGGCTGGATGGATGGGGTAGTGGGGTGAGGGAGAGAGGAGAGGGCAGGGCTGGATGGATGGGGGAGTGGAGTGAGGGAGAGAATCAGAATTAGAATCAGAATCAGATATTTATTCCATTGTACAATGGTTATTCTTGCGCTTCAATTTACAAACTATTACATTCAATTTGAGTAGAGTCAACTCCACTCCAATATAACTTATACATTAGATTCACACCATATCCTACAACAGGTGCACGTTATTACTGTGATTAAAATTATAAGTAAAAGAATAGATAAAAGAATGCAAAACTACAAGTGAGACAGTAGTTAAGTGAATAAAATTATAAGTAAAACAATAGATAAAAGAGTGTAAAACTATAAATGAGACAATAGGTAAAAGACCGTTAAAATTATAGCCAAGTCAATTGATAATAGACTAAAAATTCTGACCCTCACAATATAAAATACAGAATTCCATGTAAGAAAGGCTTGTTACTGATTTATACACTGAATTGTTTGTTGAAAAGATAAGTGAACAGCAGTTTTTTGTACGTTCGTATGGACGGTGCATTCCTTATAGAGGAAGGAAGGCTGTTCCAGAATTTTGGTCCAGCAACCAGTAAAGACCTCGCCCCGGTACAGGTGTTGGTCTTTGGCTCATACACATTATGCTGTTGTCTAGTGGGGACAGAACAGATATCACTCACTCTCGGCAAGTAGAATAAATGGTTAGGGATTTTGCCATGGATAATATTGTAGGTAATGATGCCTAACTCGTACCTGTATTTCTGATGCACTTTCAACCAGCCAATTCTCTCAGAAAAGGTGTGGCATGGTCGAATTTGGCACCATTGCCTAATGCAACTTTTGCGGCAAAGTTTTGAAGCTTTTGAGTTTGTTGTGTAAGAGTGATATTTGTTGTTCCCCATATCTTTATTCCATAGTTGATTATGCTTAACACTAGTGTATGCATGAGAGTAATTCTTGCTCTCCTGTTAAAACAATCCTTACTTCTATTAATGTATAATATAGTGCTAAACATTTTATTACTTATCTTATTTACATGAGTATTAAAAGTCATATGAGAGTCAAAGTAAACACCTAAGTTCTTAAGGGAGCTGCTGGGGAATATGTTAGTGTCATCAACTTGTAGGCAGGTATTGGGTGGAATCTGAGATACGAGACCTTTGCTGCCGACAAACATACATTGTGTCTTTGTAGTGGTTAGCATTAATCCATTTAAATGAAAATATCCCTTAGCTTGAGATAGAGCCACCTCTCCCCTGTGAACGAGATCGTAAATGCTGGTTATTTCACCTGTGTGAATGAGCTGCGTGTCATCAGCGTACTGTATGACCAGACAGTCGGGGATGTGCTGCGAGAGATCATTCACGAATATTGAGAACAGGATTGGACCCAGCACTGATCCTTGTGGAACGCCATAAGCAACATCAAGTTTATTAGAAACATGTTTACCTATTCTGACCGACTGTGTTCTGTTATGAAGGTAGCTATGGAACCAAAAGGAGTCGAATCGCAACTTTCTGAGTTTCCTTAATAATATTTCATGATTTACGCTGTCAAATGCTTTTGATAAGTCACACAGCGTTACTAATGAGATGTTTTTCCTGTCAATAGTTTCAAGCAATGCATTAGACAAAGTAAGCAGAGCGCTTTCTGTAGAAAGCTTAGGCCTGAAGCCGTGTTGTGTATTGCTGAGGAGATGATTGTTTTCGAGGTGTGAGGCGAGCTGAGCAGCAATAACTTTCTCAAGAACCTTAGAGATAATTGGCAGAAGAGATATTGGACGATAGTCTTTTGGTTCCATAACATCTCCAGTCTTGAAAACAGGAACTACAATAGCGTGTTTCCGAGATTCAGGGAATATTTCTGTTACAATTGACGTGTTAACTATACAGGTAAGGTATGGGATTATTACTGGCAAGGATTCTTTTAGAAATCGTAGTGAGATATTGTCAGAACCACAAGAGGAAGTGTTTTTTAAGTGTTTGATTATTAATATAATAGTGTCGCTGTCTATTGGTTGAGGTCGAAACATGATACAAAATTGGTTGCTGGTGTTGTTGTTGTTGTTGTTGTTGTTGTTGTTGTTGTTGTTGTTGTGTATAGGCACATTCTGATTATCCCCTCGATTTTGTTGTGTTTTTTCGAAGGTAACCTTTCCAACATTGGCAAAAAAGTTGTTGAAAGCTTCCACTTTGTTTCTCACTGTTACCTCGTCATTATCAAGTTCTAATGGAGTTTTGCATTTGTCGGTAGAGATAACCTGTTTCAATATACTCCACGTGGCTGCACTGTTCCCTTTGTTTGTCTCAAGTTTGTTGTTGTAATAGTCTGATCTAGTTCTATGAATTGACTTTTTAACAACTTTCTTAAGTATCTTGTATTTCGACTGTAAGTCTACATTGAACCTATCGTTTTTAAGATTTTTTTGTGTTGCGTCCCTCTCATGCATTAACGATCGTAAATGCTCGTTGATCCATGGGGCGAAGGGTCTCTTGACTTCTTTTGTGACTAGAGGAGCACAGTAGTTTAAACAATTATCAAAAGTATTTGTGAATATATTGACTTGGGTGTCAACGTTGTCAGTGGCAAAAATCTTATTCAAAATGTGACTTTCTTGTCTTAATAAACTGCATAGTGTCTCAGGAGAGTAAGTGGTTAAATCTCGAAATGTTTTTACGGTAGGTGGGCGCTTTGGCTTTTTTAAGTTTACGGTCACGCTAATGAACTCGTGGTCGGCTACAGGACATGGAATTGTGTCAGAGTGTAATATGGACTGGGTCTTATTAGTGACTTTTAAGTCTATGAGGGTGGCAGAAGTGGGGGTAATTCTCGTGGGTTTGCTAATTACCTGTGTCAGTTTAGCATTCGAAATTATTTGCTTCATCTTACTGCTATCGGATAAAATATTGTCATTAAAATCACCTAAAATATAAAATGGCTTATCTTTTAAACTAACATATTTGATAATATCACTTATATAATCATAAGCTTGGCTGAGAGATTTTGGATGTCGGTACAGGCAGCCAATAATGACACTGGGAAACTTGCTACTCTGCACCGTCACCCACACGTCCTCAATACCCTGCGGTCTCACAATGTCGAGTTCTATTGGGACTACTTTATAAACATCGCTAATATATATGCATACACCTCCCCCCCTATCTTTGTCACATCTGTACACTTTATACTCAGGTGTGTCAATGTGTTCATTCGGAATATTATTACACAGCCATGTCTCACTAATGCACAATACATCCATTTTCATTTCCCTAACTAGGAGGTCTATCTCTTCTTTATTACCTAACAAGCTTTGAGCATTAATATGAGCAATTGTTATTTTATTCCTTTCATTTACAGATCTGCTGCCCCTACCTTCTTTGCCGAGTTCCTATTTGGTGTAAAAGTAGCACAGCCTCTGTTTGTGACCAAATCTATTACATAATTCACATTTGAGTCTGTGGTCAAAACGACAAGTATCTTGGCGATGGTTGTATTCACCACAATTGTAACAACCACGACTGTAGTTCCCACGTGTTGATGTGTTTGCTGTATAATGTGAGTTGTGCAATATGTGGGGCTGTGTGTAGTGTGTGTTGTAAGGTGCGTAGGGCTGTGTGTAGTGTGTGCTGTGTGGTATGTGGGACTGTGCGTTGTGAGTGTTGTGAGGTAGGCGGGGCCGTGTGCAATGTGTGTTGTGTGGTGCGTGGGGCTGTGTGTAATGTGTGTTGTGTGGTGCACGGGACTGTGTGTAATGAGTGTGGAATGGTGTGTGGGGCTGTGTGTAGTGAATGTTGTGTGGTGCGAGAGGCTGCGTGTGGTGTGTGTTCTGCAATGCGCGGGGCTGTGTGTAGTGTGTATATTGTGGTGTGTTGGACCGCGTGTAGTATGTGTTGCCATGTTTATGTGGTTGTGTGTGGTGTGGTTTGTAGGGCTGTGTGTAGTGTGTGTGGTGAGTTATGTGGGGCTGTGTGTAGTGTGTGTTGTGTGGTTTGTGGGGCTGTGTGTAATGCGTGGTATGAGGTACATGGGGCTGTGTGGAGGTAGATTCCATGCTGTGGCAGTCCAACTCAACCTCGGGCGACTCAGGCGGTGTGCCGGAGCCGCGGCCACCACTCTCTTCCATCCACCGTTTTCCCCAACCCGCATCCACATTGTGAGGGGGGCTTCTTTTTGCAGCTGCAACGTAGGAGTGTGGATGTGTTCTTGATGGTGCTGACGCTGTGTGTGTGGGAGTGGGTAGCAGTGGTGGAGATCTGTGAGTGGGTGCGTTGGAGGGGATAATTGAGGCGACAGTACTTTGAGGCTGAGGTCTGTCACCATTGCGCGTGTCTCCAAGACGAGTGCTGAGGGAGATTTTTGGCTGTCTCTGGATACTTGCCCAATTTTTACATAAATGAAACCCTGAACACTGTTTTTCAAGGACACTTAGTAGCTTGATCATGCCCATTCTATTTAATATACAAGGTTTTTTGTCCTCTATGTCAAAGCACCACTCGTCCACATTTCCGGTCCCGAGGGTGAACTCTGGAGCTGTTTTCACTATGTTTATACCATTCGCTTCTCCCCACTCAAGTAACTGCTCATTGTAATATTTCACTTTTGTCTGAATTTCCTGAGGTTCTGGCACAACCTGACATACGTGAATTTTCACTGATTAGGGAGCCTAGGTGATCCAGAATTATATCTGGGGATAACTCATCAAATATATCATACACACCACCAAGAATTACACACTCGGATGGAACACTTTGTAATTGTTCGGTTACCCAGCTTCTTAACAGATCTATGTTTGCGTGTATTACAGTTTTCACTATACACTTGTCGTCCAGATCAGAGTGAAAGACTCGTCGTGTGTTGGTGTCTCCTAAGAGGAGACACTTGGAGGAGGCTGTGGCGTATGTAGCTGCGTCATGTCATCTGCTTTTATTTTCTTGTTCCAGATCACTGATGTGTTGCTGGAGGAGCTGAATAATGGAGTAGGCTGTCCTCACTTCTGTGTTTAGCAGCTCAATTTCAGTGTCTTTTGTTTCAAGTTTAGACTTGATTGTCTTGATATCATTAGTTATATCCTGCAGCTGCTTCCTTCCCCGGTCATACGTGTCATGGTGGTGAAGGGGCGGGGATAGATGCATGTCGTCTTTGACGAACTGCTGTGTTTCGTCTGCTGGGGATTGCCAAGTGTCATTTTCTATGAGTGTCTGAACGGGGTCTTTAGTAGATGCTTGATTGACGTTAGGGGGAATGCTTCTTGGTTGTGTACCTCCGCTGTCAGGTGACAGTACGTCGTCGCTGGATGTCAGTTGCGCTTCACAGGAAGGTAAGTGGTTTGGGACATCAGTCACAGCGGACATCAGTGTAACATCAAGGTGGGTGAGCTGCCTGTCGGGTGAGGAGCGTGACTGAGAGGAGGGGGCAGAGCTTGATGGATGGGGGTGTGGGGTGAGGGAGAGAGGAAGGGGAAAGTCTGGATGGATGTGGGAGTGGGGTGAGGGAGAGAGGAGGGGACAGGGCTGGATGGATGGGGGAGTGGGGTGAGGGAGAGAGGAAAGGGCAGGGCTGGATGGACGCGGGAGTGTAGTGAAGGTGAGAGGATAGGGCAGGGCTGGATGGATGCGGGAGTGGGGTGAGGGAGAAAAGAGGGGACAGGGCTGGATGGATGGGGGAGTGGGGTGAGGGAGAGAGGAAGGGGCAGGGCTGGATGGATGGGGGAGTGGGGTGAGGGAGAGAGGACGGGACAGGGCTGGATGGATGGGGCAGTGGGATGAGGGAGAGAGGAGGATGCAGGACTGGATGGATGGGAGAGTGGGGTGAGGGTGAGAGGAAGGGGCAGAGCTGGATAGATGCGGGAGCGGGATGAGGGAGAGATGAGGAAGCAGGGCTGGATGGATGGGGGAGTGGGGTGATGGAGAGAGGAGGGGCCAAGGCTGGATGGATGGCGGAGTGGGGGGAGGGAGTAAGGCGGGGCCAGGGCTGGATGGATGGGGGAGTGGGGTAAGGGAGAGAGGAGGGCGCAGGGCTGGATTGATGGGGGAGTAGGGTGAGAGAGAGAGGAGGGGGCAGGGCTCGATGGATGGGGGAGTGGGGTGAGGGAGAGAGGAGGGCGCAGGGCTGGATTGATGGGGGAGTAGGGTGAGAGAGAGAGGAGGGGGCAAGGCTGGATGGATGGGGGAGTGGGGTGAGGGTGAGACGAGGGGGCAGGGCTGGATGTTTGGGGGATTGCGGTGAGGGAGAGAGGAAGGTGCAGGGCTGGATAGATGGGGGAATAGGGTGAGGGAGAAAAGAGGGGGCAGGGCTGGTAGGATGGAGGAGTGAGGTGAGGGAGAGAGGAGGGGGCAGGGCAGGATGGACGGGGGAGTGGATTGAGAGAGAGAGGAGGGGGCAGGGCTGGATGGAAGGGGGAGTGGGGTGAGGGAGAGTTGAGGGGGCAGGGCTGGATGGATGGGAGAGTGGGGATAGGGTGAGACGAGGGTCAGGGCTGGATGGATGAGGGAGTGCGGTGAGGGAGAGAGGAAGGGGCAGGGCTGGATGGATGGGGGAGTAGGGTGAGGGAGAAAAGAGTTGGCAGGACTGGATGGATGGGGGAATGAGGGGAGGGGGCAGGGCAGGGTAGATGGGGGAGTGGGTTGAAAGAGAGAGGAGGGGGCAAGGCTGGGGATGGATGGGGGAGTGGGGTGAGGGTGAAAGGAAGGGAAATGGCTGGATGGATGCGGGAGTGCGGTGAGGAAGAAAAGAGGGGGCAGGGCTGAATGGATGGGGGAGTGGGGTGAGGGAGAGAGGAGGGGGCAGGGTTGGATGGATCGGGGAGTGGGGTGAAGAGGCGAGGAGGGGGCAGGGCTGGATGGAGGAGGAAGTGGGGTGAGGGAGAGAGGAGGGGGTAGGGCTGGATGGATAGGCGAGTGGGATGATGGAGAGAGGAGGGGGCAGGGCTGGATGGATGGAGGAGTGGGGTGAGGGAGAAAAGAGGGGGCAGGGCTGGATGGATGGGGGAGTGGAGTGAGTTTGAGACGAGGGTCAGGGCTGGATGGATGGGGGAGTGCGGTGAGGGAGAGAGGAAAGGGCAGGGCTGGATGAATGGGGGAGTAGGGTGAGGGAGAAAAGAGGGAGCAGGGCTGGATAGATGGGGGAGTGAGGAGAGGGAGAGAGGAGAGGGCAGGGCAGGGTGGACAGGGGAGTGGGTTGAAGGAGAGAGGAGGGGGCAGGGCTGGATGGATTGGGGAGTGGGGTGAGGGAGAGAGGAGGCGGTAAGGCTCGATGGATGGGGGGAGTGGGACGAAGAATAGAGGAGGGGGCAGGGCTGGATTTATGGGGGGAGTGGGGTGAAGGAGACAGAGGAGGGGACAAGGCTGGATGGAGGGAGGAGTGGGGTGAGGGAGAGAGGAAAGGGCAGGGCTGGATGGATGCGTGAGTGAGGTGAAGGTGAGAGGAAAGGGCAGGGCTGGATGGATGCGGGAGTGAGGTAAAGGTGAGAGGAAAGGGCAGGGCTGGATGGATGCGGGAGTGTGGTGAGGGAGAAAAGAGAGGGCAAGGCTGGATGGATGGGGGAGTGGGTTGAGGGAGAGAGGAGGGGGCAGGGCTGGATGGATGGGGGAGTGGGGTGAAGGAGAGGGGAGGGGGCAGGGCTTGATGGATGGGGAAGTGGTGGGAAGCAGAGAGGAAGGGGCAGGGCTGGATGGATGGGGGAGTAGGGTGAGGGAGAGAGGAGGGGACAGGGCTGTATGGATAAGGTAGTGGGATGATGGAGAAAGGAGGGGGGAGGGCTAGATGGATGGGAGAGTCGGGTGAGGGTGAGAGGAAGGGGCAGGGCTGGATGGATGCGGGAGCGGGTTGAGGGAGAAAAGAGGGGGCAGGGCTGGATGGATGGCGGAGTGGGCTGAGGGAGTAAGGCGGGGACAGGGCTGAAGGGATGAGGGAGTGGGGTGAGGGAAAGAGGAGGAGGCAGGGCTGGATTGAGGGGGGAGTAGGGTGAAGAAGAGAGGAAGAGGCATGGCTGAATGGATGGGGGAGTGGGGTGAGGGTGAGACGAGGGTCAGGGCTGGATGGTTGGGGGAGTGCGGTGAGGGAGAGAGGAAGGTGCAGGGCTGGATAGATGGGGGAATAGGGAGAGGGAGAAAAGAGGGGGCAGGGCTGGTAGGATGGGGGAGTGAGATGAGGGAGAGAGGAGGTGGCAGGGCAGGGTGGACGGTGGAGTGGATTGAGGGAGAGAGGAGGGGGCAGAGCTGGATGGATGGGGGAGTGGGATAAGGGAGAGAGGAGGGGGCAGGGCTGGATGGACGGGTGAGTGAAATGAGGGTGAGACGAGGGTCAGGGCTGGATGGATAGGGGAATGCGGTGAGGGAGAGAGGAAGGGGCAGGGCTGGATGGATGAGGGAGTAGGATGAGGGAGAAAAGAGGGGGTAGGGCTGGATGGATAGGGGAGTGAGGTGAGGGAGAGAGGAGGGGGAACGACAGGTTGGATGGGGGAGTGGGTTGAGAGAGAGAGGAGGAGACATGGCTGGATGGATGCGGGAGTGGGGTGAGGGAGAAAAGAGGGGGCTGGGCTTAATGGATGAGGAAGTGGGGTGAGGGATAGAGGAGGGGGCAAGGCTGGATAGATGGGGGAGTGGGGTGAGTGTGAGACGAGGCTCAGGGCTGGATGGTTGGGGGAGTGCGGTGAGGGAGAGAGGAAGGTGCAGGGCTGGATGGATTGGGGAATGGGGTGAGGGAGAGAGGAGGGGGCAGGGCTGGAGGGATGGGGGAGTGGGGTGAGGGTGAAAGGAAGGGACATGGCTAGATGGATGCGGGATTGGGGTGAGGGAGAAGAGAGGGGGCAGGGCTGAATGGATGAGGAAGTGGGGTGAGGGAGAGAGGAGAGGGCAGGGCTGGATGGACCGGGGAGTGGGTTGAGGGAGCGAGGAGGGGGCAGGGCTGGATGGAGGGGGAAGTGGGATGAGGGAGAGAGGAGGGAGTAGGGCTGGATGGATAGGGGAGTGTGGTGGGGGAGAGAGGTGGGGCAGGGCTGGATGGATGTAGGAGTGGGGTGAGGGAGAGAGGAGGGGGTAGGGCTGGATGGATAATCGAGTGGGATAAGGGAGAGAGGAGGGGGCAGGGCTGGATGGATGGAGGAGTGGGGTGAGGGATAGAGGAGGGGGTAGGACTGGAAAGATGGGGGAGTGTGGTTAGGGTGAGAGGAAAGGGCAGGGCTGGATGGATAGGGGAGTGGGATGAGGGAGAGAGGAGGGGGCAGAGCTGGATGGACGGAGGAGTGGGGTGAGGGAGAGAGAAGGGGGCAGGGCTAGATGGATGGGGGGGAGGAGAGAGGAGGGAACAGGGCTGGAAGGATGGTGGAGTGGGGTGAGGGAGAGCGGAAGTGGCAGGGCTGGGTAGATGGGAGAGGGGACTGAGGGCAAGATAGATAGGGGAGTAGGGTGAGGTTGAGAGGAAGTTGCAGGGCCGGATTGATGGGGGAGTGGGGTGAGGGAGAGAGGAGGAGGCAGGGCTGGATGGAAGGGGGAATGGGATGAGGAAGAGGGGAGGTGGCAGGGCTGGATGGATGGGAGAGTGGGGTGAGGGAGAGAGGATGGAGCAGGGCAGGTTGGATGGGGAAGGGGGTGAGGGAGGGAGAAGGGGGCAGGGCTGGATGGATAGGGGAGTGGGGTGAAGGAAAAAGGAGGGGGCAGGGCTGTATGGATGGGGAAGTGGGGTGAGGGAGAGAGGAGGAGTCAGGGCTGGATGGATGGATGAGTGGGGAGAGGGAGTGAGGAGGGGGCCGGGCTGGATGTAGGAGGGGAGTAGGATTAAGAATTTAAGATGGGATGGTGAGGGAGGAAAGGGTAGGAATGGAAGGGAGAGTGGGTGCGTTAAGGGCATGAATGGAAATAGAGAAGAGGGAGGGAGAGGAAAGTGTTTTGGATCGAAGGGTATTAAGGAATGGGGGAAGGGATACAGATGAAAGGATTAGTAAGGGGGAGGAATGGAAGGGTATATGGGAAGGGGGAGGGGTAGGAATGGCGTGAGGGAGAGGAAGGAGGAAAAATTAGGGAAGGGAGAAAGTTTGGGGAGGAGGGAAAAGAGGTAGTGAGGAGATTCCTATCTATCTATCTACTTATCTACCTACTTACCTACGTAGGTATCTACCTATCTACCGACCTATCTACCTACCTACTTATCAATATATCTACCTACCTACCTACCTACCTACCTACCTATCTGTATATCTACCTACCTACCTATCTACTTATCTATATATCTACCTACCTACCTACCTACCTATCTATATATCTACCTACCTACCTATCTATCTACCTACCTACCAATTTTATTCAGTTTGGGTTTTCTGCACAGGTCCTTTGTTTGATTTCAACAACTATTTAGGTCACCATCTTCCAAGGCCTGGTGCAGCAGGTTGGTGACCTTGTTTAATTTAAAGCTCTTATTGAGCCTCCACCTGAAGCGAGAGAGGTGCTCCGAGTCGGGGATGACTTCCAGCGCAGTAGCCACAATGTCAATGACATCGGACTCCTGCTGGTTACGGTCAGTGTCCCTCTTAGCCAGACCGAAGTCCAGCAAGAAGGCACGCACGTCGCCCTCGTCGGACACGTCCACCAAATTAGGGGGCAAGGCTAGATGGATGGGGGAGTTGGTAGAGGGAGATGGGAGGGGTCAGGGCTGGATGGATAGGGGAGTGTGGTGAGGGTGAGAGGAAGTGGCAGGGCTGGATGGATGGGGGAGTGGGATGAGATAGAGATGAGGGGGCATGGCTAGAGTGATGGGGGAGTGGGGTGAGGGAGAGATAGGGCGGCAGGGCTGGCTGGATGGGGGAGTGGGCTGAGGAAGAGAGGAGGGGGCAGGGCTGGAAGGATGGGGGAGTGGGGTGAGAGAGAGAGAGGAGAGGACAGGGCCGGATGGAGGGAGGAGTGGGGTGAGGGAGAGAAGAGGGTGCAGGGCTGGATGGATGGGGGAGTGGATTGAGGGAGAGAGGAGGGGGCAGGGCTTGATGGATGGGGATGTGGGGTGAGGGAGAGAGGAAGGGACATGGCTGGATGGATGGGGTAGTGGGGTGAGGGAGAGAGGAAGGGACAGGGCTAGATGGATGGGGGAGTGGGGTAAGGGAGAGAGGAAGGGGCAGGGCTGGATGGATGCGGGATTGAGGTGAGGGAAAAAGGAGAAGGCAGGGCTGGATGGATTGGGGAATGGGATGAGGTAGAGAAGAGGGGGTAGGGCATGATGGATGGGGGAGTGGGGTGAGCGAATGAGGAAGGGGCAGGGCTGGATGGAAGGGCGAGTGGGGTGAGGGAGAGATGAGGGGAATGGGCTGGATGTATAGGGCAGTGGGATGAGGGAGAGAAGAGGAGGCAGGGCTGGATGAATGGGAGAGTGGGGTGAGGGTGAGAGGAAGGGGCAGGGCGGGATGTATGCGGGAGCGGGGAGAGAGAGAAAAGAGTGGGCAGGGCTGGATGGAGGGGGGAGTGGGGTGATGGAAAGAGGAGGGGGCAGGGCTGGATGGATGTGGGAGTTGGGTGAGGGAGAGAGGAGGGGGCAGGATTGGATTGATGGGGGAGTAGGATGAGGGAGAGAGGAGGTGGCAGGATTGGATGGATGGCTGTGTGGGGTGAGGTTTAGACGAAAGGGCAGGGCTGGATGGTTGGGGGAGTGCGGTGAGGGAGAGGGGAAGGTGCAGGGCTAGATAGATAGGGGAAGAGGGTGAGGGATAAAAGAGGGGGCAGAGCTGGTAGGATGGGGAAGTGAGGTGAGGGAGAGAGGAGGGGGCAAGGCAGGGTGGACGGGGGAGTGGAATGAGGGAGAGAGGAGGGATCAGAGCTGGATGGATGGGGGAGAGGAATGAGGGAAAGAGTAGGCGCCAGGACTGGATGGATGGGGGAGTTGGGTGAGGGTGAAACGAGGGTCAGGGCTGGATGGATGGTGGAGAGCGGTGAGCGAGAGAGGAAGGGGCAGGGCTGGATGGATGGGGGATTGGATGAGGGAGAAAAAGGGGGCAGGAATGGATGGATAGGGGAGTGAGGTGAGGGAGAGAGGAGGGGACAGGGCAGGGTGAATGGGGAAGTGGGTTGAGGGAGAAAGGAGGGAGCAGGGCTGGATGGATGGGGGAGTGGGGTGACGGTGAAAGGAAGGGACATGGCTGGATGGATGCGGGAGTGGGGTGAGCGAGAAAGGAGTGAGCAGGGCTGAATGGATGGGGGAATGGGATGAGAGAAAGAGAAGGGAGCAGGGCTGGATGGTTCGGGGAGTGGGATGAGGTATCGAGGAGGGGGCAGGGATGGATAGAGGGGGAAGTGGGGTGAGGGAGAGAGGAGGGGGTAGAGCTGGATGTATAGGGTAGTGTGATGAGGGAATGAGGTTGGGAAGGGCTGGATAGATGGAGGAGTGGGGTGAGGGAAAGAGGAGGGGGTAGGGCTGGATGGATAGGCGAGTGGGATGAGGGAGAGAGGAGGGGGCAGGGCTGGATGGATGGAGGAGTGGGGTGAGGGAGAGAGGAGGGGGTAGGACTGGAAGGATGGGGGAGTGTGGTTAGGGTGAGAGGAAAGGGCAGGGCTGGATGGATAGGGGAGTGGGATGAGGGAGAGAGGAGGAGGCAGAGCTGGATGGATGGAGGAGTGCGGTGAGAGAGAGAGAAGGGATCAGGGCTAGATGGATGGGGGAGTCGGGTGAGGGAGAGAGGAGGGAACAGGGCTGGAAGGATGGTGGAGTGGGGTGAGGGAGAGTGGAAGTGGCAGGGCTGGATGGATGGGAGAGGGGACTGGGGGCAAGATGGATAGGGGAGTAAGGTGAGGTTGAGAGGAAGTGGCAGGGCCGGATTTATGGGGGATTGGGGTGAGGGAGAGAGGAGAAGGCAGGGCTGGATGGAAGGGGGAGTGGGATGAGGAAGAGGGGAGGTGGCAGGGCTGGATGGATGGGAGAGTGGGGTGAGGGAAAGAGGATGGGGCAGGACAGGTTGGATGGGGAAGGGGGTGAGGGAGAGAGAAGGGGGCATGGCTGGATGGATGGAGGAGTGGGGTGAGGGAGAGAAAAGAGGGCAGGACTAGATGGATGGGGGAGTGGGGTGAGGGTGAAAGGAAAGGGCAGGGCTGGATGGATAAGGGAGTGGGGTGAGGGAGAGAGGAAGGGGCAGGGCTGGATGGATGGAGGAGTGGGGTGAGGGAGAGAGGAGGGGACAGGACTGGATTGATGGGGGAGTGGGGTGAGGGTGAGAGGAAAGGGCAGGGCTGGATGGATAGGGGAGTGGGGTGAGGGAGAGAGGAGGGGGCAGGGATGGATGGATGGAGGAGTGGAGTGATGAAGAGAGGAAATGGCAGGGCTGGATGGATGGGAGAGGGGAGTGAGGGCAAGATGGATAAGGGAGTAGGGTGACGTTAAGAGGAAGTACCAGGGCCGGATGGATGGGGGAGTGGGATGAGGGAGAAAGGAGGAGGCAGGGCTGGATGGATGTGGGAATGGGCTGAGGGAGATTGGAGGGGTAAGGGCTGGATGGTTGGGGGAGTGGGGTGAGGGTAAGAGGAAGAGGCAGGGCTGGATGGATTGGAGAGTTAGGTGAGGGAGAGAGGAGGGGGCAGGGCAGGGTGGATTTGGGAGTTGGGTGAGGAAGAGAGGAGGGGGCAGGGCTGGATGGATGAGGGAGTGGGCTGAGGGACAAAGATGGGGACAAGGCTGGATGGAAGGCGGAGTGGGGTGAGGAAGAGGAGACGAGTCAAGGCTGGATGGATAGGGGAGTGGAGTGAGGGAGAGAGGAGGGGACAGGTCTGGATGGATGGGGGGGGTCAGGTGAGGGAGAGAGGTGGGGGGGAGGCTTGATGGATGTGGGAGTTGGGTGATGGAGATAGGAGGAGGCAGGGCTGGATGGATGGGGGAGTAGGGTGAGGGAGAGAGGAGGAGGCAGGGCTGGTTTTAAGGGGAAAGTTGGGTGAGGGAGAGAGGAGAGGGCAGGGCTGGATGGATGGTTGAGTGGGATGAGGAAGAGAGGAGGTGGCAGGGCAGAGTGGATGGGGGGAAGGGGGTGAGGGAGAGAGGAGGGGGCAGAGCTGGATGGATGGGGGAGTGGGATGAAGAAGAAAGGAGGGGGCAGGGAAGAGTGGATGGGGGAAGGGGATGAGGGAGAGAGGAGGGGCAGGGCTGAATGGATAGGGGATCGGGGTGAGGGAGAGAGGAGGGAACAGGGCTGGATGGATGGGGGAATGGGGTGAGGGAGAGAGGAATGGACAGGGCTGGATGGATGGGGGAATGGGGTGAGGGAGCAAGTAGGGGCCAGGGCTGGATTTATGGGAAAGTTGGGTGAGGGAGAGAGGAGGGGGCAGGGCTGGATGGATGGTTGAGTGGGATGAGGGAGAGAGGAGGTGGCAGGGCAGAGTGGATGAGGGGAAGGGGGTAAGAGAGAGAGGAGGGAGCAGGGCTGGATGGATGGGGGAGTGGGGTGAAGAAGAGAGGAGGGGGCAGGGAAGAGTGAATGGGGGAAGGGGGTGAGGGAGAGAGGAGGGGCAGGGCTGTATGGATGGAGGAGTGGGGTGAGGGAGAGAGGAGGAGGCAGGGCTGGATGGATGGGGGAGTGGGTTGAGAGATAAAGGAGGGAGTAGAGCTGAATGGATAGGGGAGTGGGTTGAAGGGGAGAGGAAAGGGCAGGGCAGGGTGGATGGGGGAGTGGGTTGAGGGAGAGAGGAGGGGGCAGGGCAGGGTGGATCGGTGAGTGGGGGAGAGAGGAGGGGGCAGGCTTGATGGATAGGGGAGTGGGATGAGGGATAAAGGAGGGAGCAGAGCTGGATGGATAGGGGAGTGGGTTGAGGGATCAAGGCTGGATGGAAGTGGGGTGAGGGATTGAGGAAGGGACAGGGCTGGATGGATGGGGGAGTGGGTTGAAAGAGAGAGGAGGTGGCAGGGCTAAATGGATGGGGGAGTGGGATGAGGGTGAAAGGAAGGGACATGGCTAGATGGATGCGGGAGTGGGTTGAGGGAGAAAAGAGGGGGCAAAGCTGAATGGATGGGGGACTGGAGTGAAGGAAAGAGGAGGGGGCAGGGCTGGATGGAGCGGGGAGTGGAGTGAGGGAGCGAGGAGGGGGCAGGGCTGGATGGATGGGGGAGTGGGATGAGGAAGAGAGGAGGGTCAGGACAGGGTGGATGGGGAAAGTGGGTAGAAGGAGAGAAGAGGGGTCAGAGCTGGATGGTTTGGGGAGTTGGGTGAGGAAGAGAGGAGAGGGCAGGGCTGGATGGATTGGGGAGTGGTGTGAGGGAGAGAGGAGGATCAGGGCTGGATGGATATGGAAGTGGGATGAGGGAGAGAGGAGAGGGTTGGGCTGGATGGATGGGGGAGTGGGTATGAGGGAGAAGGGGAAGAGGAATGAGGGAGAGAGGAGGGGGTAGGGCTGGATGGATTGGGGAGAGGGTATGAGGGAGAGAGGAGGGGACAGGGCTGGATAGATTGAGGAGTGGGATTAGGGATAGAGAAGGGGTCAGGGCTGTATGTATGTGGGTGTGGGGTGAGGGATAAAGGAAGGGTAGGGCTGGATGGATAGGGGAGTGGGTTGGGGAGAAGCGAGGGGTCAGGGCTGGATGGATGGGGAAGTGGGGTGAGGGAGAGAGGATGGGGCAGGGATGGATGGATGGGGGAGTGGGGTGAGAGAGGGAGGAGGGGGTAGGGCTGAATGGATAGGGGAGTTGGGTAAGGGAAAAATTAGGGGACAGGGCTTGATGTATGGGGGAGTTGGGTGAGGGTGAGAAGAGGGGGCAGGGGTGGATGAATGGGAGAGTCGGGTGAGGGAGAGAGGAGGGGGCAGGGCTAGAAGGATGGTGGAGTGGGGTGAGGGAGAGAGGAAGTGTCAGGGCTGGATGGATGGGGGAGAGGGGTGAGGGCAGGACGGATGGGGGAGTAGGGTGAGGTTGAGAGAATGGGGCAGGGCCTGATGGATGGGGGAGTGGGATGAGGGAGAGAGGAGGAGGCAGGGCTGGATGGATGTGGGAGTGGGATGAAGGAGAGAGGAGGAGGCAGGGTTGGATGGATGTGGGAGTGGGGTGAGGGAGAGAGGAGGAGACAGGGCTGGATGGATTGGAGAGTAGGGTGAGGGAGAGAGGAGGGGGCAGGGAATTGTGGATTGGGGAGTTGGGTGAGGGAGAGAGGAAGGGGCAGGGCTGGATGGATGAGGGAGCGGGCTGGCGGAGAAAGGAAGGGGCAGGGCTGGATGGAAGGGGGAGTGGGGTGAGGGAGAGGGGAGAGGTCAGGGGTGGATGGATGGGGGAGTGGGGTGAGGCTGAGAGGAGGAGGTTGGGCTGGATGGCTAGGGGAGTGGGGTGAGGGAGAGAGGAGGGGACAGGGCTGGATGGATGGGGGAGTCGGGTGAGGCAGAGAGGTGGGGGCAGGGCTGGATGGATGGGGGAGTTGGGTGAGTGAGAGAGGAGGAGGCAGGGCTGGATGGATAATGGAATGTATTGAGGGAGAGACGAGGGGGTAGGGCTGGATGGATAGTGAAGTGGGGTGAGGGAGAGAGGAGGGGGCAAGGCTGGATGGATGGGGGAGTGGGATGATGGTGAAAGGAAGGGACATGGCTGGATGGATGCGGGAGTGGGTTGAGGGAGAAGAGAGGGGGCAAGGCTGAATGGTTGGAATACTGGAGTGAGGGAGAGAGGAGGGGGCAGGGTCTAGATGGATGGGGGAGTGTGGTGAGGGTGCGAGGAGGGGGTTGGGCTGGATTTAAGGGGAAGTGGGATGAGGGAGAGGGGAGGGGGTAGGACTGGATGAATGGGGGAGTGGGGTGAGGATGAGAGGACGGGGCAGGGCAGAGTGGATGGGTGATGGGGTTGAGGGAGAGAGGAGGGGGCAGGGCTGGATGGATGGGGGAGTGGGGTGAGGAAGAGAGGGGGCAGGGCAGAGTGAATGGGGGAAGTGGGTTAGGGAGAGAGGAGAGGGCAGAGCTGGATGGATGAGGATAGTGGGGTGAGAGAGAGAAGAGGAGGCAGGGCTGGATGGATGGGGGGATTGGGGTGAGGGATAAAGGAGGATGCAGAGCTGGATGGATAGGGGAGTGGGTTGAAGGAGAGAGGAGGGGACAGGGCAGTGTTGATGGGGGAGTGGGATGAGGGAAAGAGGAGGGGGCAGGGCAGGTCGGATCGGTGAGTGGGGTGTGGGATAAAGGAGGGAGCAGAGCTTGATGGATAGGAGAGTGGCTTGAGGGAGAGGGGAGGAGTGAGGGCTGGATGGATAGGGGAGTGGGGTGAGGGAGAGAGGAAGGGGCAGGGCTGAATGGATAGGGGAGTGGGATGAGGGTGAAAGGAAGGGACATGGCTGGATGGATGCGGGATTGGGTTGAGGGAGAAAAGAGGGGGCAAGGCTGAATGGATAGAGGACTGGATTGAGGGAAAGAGAAGGGGGCAGGACTGGATGGATGTGGGAATGGGGTGATGGAGCGAGGAAGGGGCAGGGCTGGATGGATGGGGGAGTGGGGTGAGGAAGAGAGGAGGGTCAGGGTAGGGTGGATGGGGAAAGGGGATAGAGGGAGAGAAGAGGGGTCAGAGCTGGATAGTTGGGGGAGTTGGGTGAGGAAGAGAGGAGAGAGCAGGGCTGGATGAATTAGGGAGTGGGGTGAGCCGGATGGATGGTGGAGTGGGATGAGGGAGAGAAGAGGAGGCAGGGCTGGATGGATGGGGGAGTGGGGTGAGGAGAGAGGAGGGGGCAGGGCTGGATGGATTGAGGAGTTGGGTGAGGGAGAGAGGAGGGGGCAGGGCAGGGTGGATTGGGGAGTTGGGTGAGAGAAAGACGAGGGGGCAGGGCTGGATGGATGAAGGAGTGGTCTGATTGAGAAAGGAGGGGTCAGGGCTGGATGGAATGGGGACTGGGGTGTGGGAGAGGGGAGGGGTCAGGTCTGGATGGATGGGGGAGTGGGATGAAGGTGAGAGGAGGGGGCAGGGCTGGATGGATAGGATATTGGGCTGAGGGAGAGAGGAAGGGACAGGGCTGGATGGATGGGGGAGTGGGGTGAGGGAGAGAGGTGGGGGCAGGGCTCGATGGATGGGGGAGTTGGGTGGGGGAGAGAGGAGGAGGCAGGGCTGGAGGGATGGGGGAGTGGGGTGAGGGAGAGAGGAGCGGGCAGGGCTGGATGGATAAGGGAGTGGGGTGAGGGAGAGAGGAGGAGACAGGGCTGGATGGATGGGAGAGTGGGGTGAGGGAGAGAGGTGGGGACAGGGCTGGATGGATGGGGGAAAGGGATGAGGGTGAAAGGAAGGGACATGGCTGGATGGATGCGGGAGTGGGTTGAGGGAGAAAAGAGGGGGCAAGGCTGAAAGGATGGGGGACTGGAAAGAGGGAAAGAGGAGGGGGCAGGGCTGGATGGATGGAGGAGTGGGATGAGGAAGCGAGGAGGGGGAAGAGCTGGATGGATGGGGGAGTTGGGTGAGGAAGAGAGGAGGGTAAGGGCAGGGTGAATTGGGACAGGGGGTAGAGGGAGAGAAGAGGGGGCAGAGCTGGATGGTTGTGGGAGTTGGGTTTGGAAGATAGGAGGGGGCAGGGCTGGATGGATTGGGGAGTGGGGTGAGGGAGAGTGGATGAAGCAGGGCTGGATAAATTGGGGAGTGGGGTGAGGGAGAAGAGAAGGGGACAGGGCAGGATGGATCGGTGAGTGGGGTGAGGGAGAGAAGAGGGGGCAAGGCTGGATGGATAGGGGAATTGAGTGAGGAAGAGAGGAGGGTGCAGGGCAGGGTGAATGGGAGAATGGAGTGAGGGAGAGAGGAGGGGGTAGGGCTGAATGGATGGTGAATTGGGGTGAGGGAGAGAGGAGGGGGCAGGGCTGGATCGATGGAGGAGTGGGGTGAGGGAAAGAGAAGGAGGCAGGCAGGGTGGATAGGGGAGTGGGGTGTGGGAGAGAAAAGGGGGCCGGGCTGGATGGAGGAGGGGAGTAGGATTAAGGATTTAAGATGGGATGGTGAGGGAGGAAAGGGTAGGAATGGAAGGGAGAGTGGGTGGGTTAAGGGCATGAATGGAAATGGATAAGAGGGGGGGACAGAGGAATGTGTTTTGGATCGAAGGGTATTAAGGAATGGGAGAAGGGATACAGATGAAAGGAATAGTAAGGAGGAGGAATGGAAGGGTAAATGGGAAGGGGAAGGTGTAGGAATGGCTTGAGGGAGAGGAAGGAGAAAAAATTAGGGAAGGGAGAAAGTGTGGGGAGGAGGGAAAAGAGGTAGTGAGGAGATTCCTATCTATCTATCTACTTATCTACCTATTTACCTACGTACGTATTTACCTATCTACCGACCTATCTACCTACCTACTTATCAATATATCTACCTACCTACCTACCTACCTACCTACCTATCTGTATATCTACCTACCTACCTATCTACTTATCTATATATCTACCTACCTACCTACCTACCTATCTATATATCTACCTACCTACCTATCTATCTACCTACCTACCAATTTTATTAAGTTCTGGTTTTCTGCACAGGTCCTTTGTTTGATTTCAACAACTCTTTAGGTCACCATCTTCCAAGGCCTGGTGCAGCAGGTTGGTGACCTTGTTTAATTTAGAGCTCTTATTGAGCCTCCATCTGAAGCGAGAGAGGTGCTCCGAGTCGGGGATGACCTCCAGCGCAGTAGCCACAATATCAATGACATCGGACTCCTGCTGGTTACGGTCAGTGTCCCTCTTAGCCAGACCGAAGTCCAGCAAGAAGGCACGCACGTCGCCCTCGTCGGACACGTCCGCCAGCACGTTCTTGCTGTGGATGTCTCCGTGGGTGACGCCCCTGGCATGCAGGCGCCGCACTATGCCGCACACCTGCACGAGGGCCAGCAGACAGGTGCGCACCCCTCCGTGCTTTAGACAGTCTTCCAGCCGCTCTCCCGGGCACAACTCCATCACCAAGGAGAGAGGAGAGTCAGTCGTCACCCCGTAAAACCGGGGTACGCCAGCCTCGCCATCCAGCTCCTGCAGTAGCTCCGCCTCCTCAGAGGTTTGCACTATGAGCTCAGGATCGTCCACAGGCTCCTTAATTGCCACCTTCACAATGTTGTCCCGGGAGAGAGCCAGCCGCCCCCTGTAAACTACGCCGAAGTACCCTTCACCCAGGGCCTTCCCCCTCTTCAGGTGTTTCTTTTTAATGATATTAATTATTTCGCTGGTCCGTGTAACATAATCATGGGAATGCCGGGTCGTCACCAAGTTATCAGTCCGTGAATGCCGGGTCGTCATCAAGTTATCAGTCCAAGAGTGTCCAGTCGTCATCAAATTATCCGTCCGAATCCGAGGCTTGGCTATGGTGTTCGTAGCGATAATTAATCCACCAGCGGCTTGCTAGGCCAACTGGCTTCCGCGAGACTGCTAATTAGTACCACTGGCGCTCACTCCCCTAAGGTAACAGGATTGTAGCCACCAATCCCAAGTAAAAGCACCAGTAAGAACAAGCTGCCGCACCTCGTCAAGGTTACACAGTCTCTTGCCCAAGTGGGTGGCTACCCTTGGGCCGCGGCAGTATAATATTACTTTAATTATTTACACCTTCAAGTACTGCGATGCTGAGCGTATTGAGGAAGAAAAAACCACACTGAAAACAAGCTCAAAGCTGCTTCCAGTTGTCCGTGGCGAGGCATGCCTCAGGACAACGGGTCCTTCCACCCAGCCTCTTAGTTTTTGTTTCCGACTTCCAGTAACATTATTTACACCTTTAAATACTGCGATGCTGAGCGTATTGAAGTAGAAAAACCACACTGAAAACGAGCTCAAAGCTGCTTCCAGCTATCCGTGGCGAGGCGTGCCTCAGGACAACATGTCCTTCCACCCAGCCTCTTAGTTCTTGTTTCCGACTTCCAGTAACATTATTTACACCTTCAAATACTGCGATGCTGAGCGTATTGAAGTAGAAAAAAAAAACACTGAAAACAAGCTCAAAGCTGCTTCCAGTTGTCCATGGCGAGGCGTGCATCAGGGGAACGGGTCCTTCCACCCAGCCTCTTAGTTTTTGTTTCCGACTTGCAGTAACATTATTTACACCTTCAAATACTGCGATGCTGAGCGTATTGAAGTAGAAAAAACCACCCTGAAAACAAGCTCAAAGCTGCTTCCAGTTGTCCGTGGCGAGGCGTGCCTCAGGACAACAGGTTCTTCCACCCAGCCTCTTAGTTTTTGTTTCCGACTTCCAGTAACATTATTTACACCTTCAAATACTGCGATGCTGAGCGTATTGAAGTAGAAAAAACCACACTGAAAACAAACTCAAAGCTGCTTCCTGTTGTCCATGGCGAGGCGTGCATCAGGGCAACGGGTCCTTCCACCCAGCCTCTTAGTTTTTGTTTCCGACTTCCAGTAACATTATTTACACCTTCAAGTACTGCGATGCTGAGCGTATTGAAGTAGAAAAAACCACACTGAAAACAAACTCAAAGCTGCTTCCTGTTGTCCGTGGCGAGGCGTGCCTCAGGACAACGGGTCCTTCCACCCAGCCTCTTATTTCTTGTTTCCGACTTCCAGTAACATTATTTACACCTTCAAATACTGCGATGCTGAGCGTATTGAAGTAGAAAAAACCACACTGAAAACAAGCTCAAAGCTGCTTCCAGTTGTCCATGGCGAGGCGTGCATCAGGGGAACGGGTCCTTCCTCCCAGCCTCTTAGTTTTTGTTTCCGACTTGCAGTAACATTATTTACACCTTCAAGTACTGCGATGCTGAGCGTATTGAAATAGAAAAAACCACACTGAAAACAAGCTCAAAGCTGCTTCCAGTTGTCCGTGGCGAGGCGTGTCTCAGAGCAACAGGTCCTTCCACCCAGCCTCTTAGTTTTTGTTTCCGACATCCAGTATCATTATTTACACCTTCAAATACTGCGATGCTGAGCGTATTGAAGTAGAAAAAACCACACTGAAAACAAGCTTAAAACTGCTTCCTGTTGTCCGTGGCGAGGCGTGCCTCAGGCACCCAGCCTCTTAGTTCTTGTTTCCGACTTCCATTAACATTATTTACACCTTCAAATACTGCGATGCTGAGCGTATTGAAGTAGAAAAAACCACCTGAAAACGAGCTCAAAGCTGCTTCCAGTTGTCCGTGGCGAGGCGTGCCTCAGGACAACGGGTCCTTCCAACGAGTCTCTCGGTGCAAAGCTTCACCTTCCGGGAATGTTCCCGAGCCTCCCCCGCCTCCAACATGCAGAAGACTAATGTCATAATCTTACTTGTTCGTCCAAGGTTCATTTTCAATTTGCATTTTATGACTAGTTCATAAACCACGATGGCCAAAATATTGAGGTAGTTTTTAAACTCCAAACTAACCACAAACTGAACATTTTGAAACATATTTACTTCTTACCTCAACTCTAATCCTTAAGTGTTGTTATTGGCTGGCTGGCCAAGGCTGTGTGTGTTCAGTCAGCCAATAACAACACACAGCCTTGGCCAGCCAGCCAATAGCAACACGAATATGTGGTGAGGTTGGAGTTGAGGGAAGAATTATATTTAGATTCAAAATTTGAGGTTTGTCAACTATTGCCTTGTGATAATTGGTTGACTTACAGTGTTGGTGCATCTGTGAATAATGGTGTAAACGTGAACAGTTGACTTGCACCGATCACCAACGTCGTTATAGAGGACAGGCGTAGCTTCTGTGGTGAGTGAAGTAGGCATGAGGTGAGCGTGTATTACAGTAAACATGCTCTACCACTACATGGAACAAGTGTTTGACAAGCAGAGCAGCATCAGTATGGCTTAAGAGGGAGAAAGGGATGGGTTTGTTGTGCGTTGCAGCCCATCACTTCTTTTTGTACCACTTGTTACACTATACTCCACATCACCACCATTCCTATACTCCATTACAACTCCTATACACCACCACACCTTTACTATACCACCACACTATCACACCAATACTCCACACCACCACACTACATCACTTCCACCTCACTCATCACTAGCTGAGTCCCAAAGATCGAGTGTCCGCACTTTTCACTCTTATCTCCTAATTACCTTTTTACCTGTGAGCATTTACCTGGCGACACTGCAGGTGTTGGGGTGTAAGTGGCGGTAATGACAGGTAATGAGAGGCGGACGGGACTACCTCTCACCTGGCTATTGATACCTGGCCTTCCTTTGACTGTAAAATGTTTTTCTTCGTTGTTTCAGAGTGAATAGTCGGTCGCAGACATGTGGAAGGTGATGGAACGGTAAAGAAATTATGGTTGTTACGTTTATATTATTCTAGATGTCTTGATATTTTTGTTTTCTATCGAAGAGGATGAGATTCTTAAGTTTATCTTGGTATGTTCAACTTTGTCGCGGGATTAAGCAGCGGGAATGGCATTATGTTGATGATATAGAGGTTTACGTGGCTGGTAACTAACTTGAATGTATAAACAAGAGAAGGTAAGATTGTATAAGGTATTGGTTTCTGTCTAGTATTTACTATGTCTCCTTGAATTAAGGAATCATACGTGTTATGTAGATGTTAATTTAACCTGATTTTTCTCCATTGAAAGGGAAAGGATGCAAGGAAGCAAAATAGAGAGAAAATAACATCACTGCTCATTATCGGAAGAATAGACGAATTAATTGTTGGTTATCTCTATCAAAATTGTGTTGGGGGAGAAAGAGAAACTATACTTGTACCTAATTGTGTGAAATAATCTTACTTAAAGGGGGAAGGTATGTAAGCCTTTATTATTGTTATTATTATTATTATTATTATTATTATTATTATTATTATGAGTAAAACAATAATAATTGCAACAACGATGAAAGCTAGCAAGGGGTGGGATGGCGTGTTGGAGAAGAAAGGTAAAGAGTAGGTGTGATGCAAATTGTTGTCAAATATAAAAAAAAACAATAGATAAAACTGCATAACGTGTTGGGTTACACTTGAATATCGAATAAATGACACTTACAGTGCATGGAATTAAGAATCTAAGTACTTTTAATGAGGATTAATAATATTCAAACTTGCGTTAGTACGTTTTTATTTAAGATGACAAACTTGATTCTTGAACTAACTCTAAGAAAAGACATTATTAGGCTATCAAACTTTATTTATTTTGATTATTTCGATATTTATTTTGTATTATTATGTATTGGTTCTGCTATTCATCCTTGCATCATCATGGGCGTGTCATGGTGACCTAAAGTGTTCCGTAATGTGAATGAAATGCAGAAAAGATAAGTAAACACATATTCAAAAGTCACTACGCAGCCTACTAATGACGTCATCTGAACGTGAGGATTCTTGTCTTTAGGTACGTATTGTTTATTTCAGTGACATCTAAACATACATATCTTATAACTAACTCAACAATAAATACAATATTAATATTTTTCGTTATATACTTCTGATAATGAGAAGCCTAAGAATAGGTAATAATATAAAAAACCGCCAACTACTTCGTCAGTATTGTCATGTCGTGCAGTGAGGTGGAACGTGCGTGTCTTTAATATACAACCAACACCTGTAATAGTGTTTCCCCGTGAATACTGGTAAGGCTCAAACGCTGTGGCATGAAGAGTAAAGTAAGTACTATGATTATAGTGAAGAAGGTATAGTGTAGGTAGTGATTAACAAACAAAACAATGAATATTACTAACGAAGCCTAGTCGAGTTTAGCCTCAGCACAACACAAACACAACACAACAATTATTTCACATGTAGAGTCACCAAGTCCACAAATATGCTGTTTACATTTTCAAAATAGACACATACACAAAATGAGTTAATTTTCGTTATATATTTGTTGTATTATTATCTTTGAGTTTCTGTTCATATTTATGCGTCTATTTACCTCGTTACGCTACACGCCGCTGTTTAAGTCATGATACAGCTGGGCAAAGAAATGGTTTGATGATTACTAGATGAAGAGAAAATTATAAATACCAGAACCGAAAAACAACAAGTAAATTTCCAATGTTTCACCTGTCTCACTTTGACGAACGAAAACAGTTATTTTTCTGGTGAATTTTAATATTTTGAATTAATCTGACAACCGTTATTGTCGCAAATCATTATTCGTTTTCATCCGCTCCTTCCCTTCTTCATGAACTAATATGATTTGTGCCAATGAAGAGTTACATATAAATCAAAACACACCAAAGTTTATAAGGGAAAAATTAAAGTTTCGTCTTCGTACATGCCCCAGTGACAGTAATAACATAGTACTTTGTCACCACGCGCCAGGGACACATACGCCTTTTAACATCATACTTTCCGAATGTGTTCAAATACGATAATAACCTTGTGATATTTATTCCCTATATGCATAATCAGATCTCACGGCGCATATAGGGAATTATCAAAGGGTTCTGTGTTTCTGGTCTAACTTTCTTGTGATTTAGTGTATTGATTTAGCTTCACAATGGGTGTATTATTTCCAGTGAAACGCAATAAGCACAATACTGTCAATGAGTGTAGGCTGTGATTCTAGGTTTTGTTACATCCTCAGAACCACCACCAAACACCAAACTCCTTCCTGTTACTTGTGTTATTCTACATCAAATAGTGCAAATGTTACTTTATTCCTTGAACCTTAGACTAGGCTTTCCTGGTACGACAGACTGCTTACTTACTGTGCTATACTACTGCATCTTGTGGCTTTCTTTAGGTTCTGTTTGGTTTTATTATTTTAAAAGTCTGCATCGTAAAGCACCAAAAGTAGCTCGATTCTTGGTACCACGCTTTAAAAATAGAGAAAGAAAAATAAAAAGGTTTAATGTAGTTTTGAACCTGGAGCCTTAGTGAGTGTTACAATAGCCTAGTTAATTGTCCGTTGGATGGCAAGTGTTCAAGTGGTTGTAATGCATTATTTTCCTCCTCTTCCTTATGTTCATATGGAAACTCTATAAAATATTGATAAATGATTATATGCAATAACATCATAATTCAAAGAAATGGTTATCTTTAAAGAAATAATTGAATGCGACAAATATAATCATAATAAGCCATGAAGATAAAGTGCACGATGCTATATTAAAGATATTCAATCATATTTCATGGATTGTATTATCAAATATCAGCAAAAATTATATATATATATATATATATATATATATATATATATATATATATATATATATATATATATATATATATATATATAGTATTACGCATCCAGAAGGCCAAAAAGCTTAAGCCTGATAGAGGAGTATACGGGGAGAGCGGGACAGGCAAGGGGGAGGTGGAAAGAGAGAGAGAGAGAGAGAGAGAGAGAGAGAGAGAGAGAGAGAGAGAGAGAGAGAGAGAGAGAGAGAGAGAGAGAGAGACAGATAGACCCTCCCGTGGGATCTATCTTGACGTGGTGGGGGGGGCTTGCGTGTCTGTCAGTGCCGACAAAATGATCCCGACCGTAGGCTGGTGTGGGTCACCGGTGCCGCCCGCCAGCATCGGTAGGCATCGAGGCTGGGGTCTTTGCTCGCCGCTGCGGGGCAAACTTTCGGTGCCACAATGGATACCTTTTAAACCGGGTAGTCCTAGGTTAGGTTAGGTTAGGTTAGGTTAGTGGGGGACGAGGTACCCCGTCCCCAATGGCAGCGCTCGGGCCCTTTTGCCGATCCGGTAGGCGGTTTACCCGTTTCCCCCGATGCCGTTCTTACAAATTCATATCAGTTTATGGATCAAAAAATTTTACTTTGCTCCCCTCGAGTGGTACCCGACCAGTCCCTCGAGGCCTTTGCTGCTGGTCGTCCCCCCCCCCCCCCCCCCCCCCCCTGACGCCTCTGCATGCCCAATGGACCTGGTCTCGACTTCTCTGCCTGTTTCTCAGACACCTACTACTATATCACCTTCTACTCCCCCTACTCTCCCTTGTACTCTTTCCCCCTCCACAGCTTCTCAAGCTACTCCATCCTATGCCCCACCTCCCGCATCTGTTCTCCCTCCTGCTACCACCATCCCGCCTCCCCCAAGGTTCGGTCCTCATTGTTCCTCATCCTTCTCTACCACTACCACGGCCTCTATTCGCACCCCTGTAGTCTCCTCATCTCACCTGCCCCCTGTTCCTCCTTCTACCGTCCCTATTTCCAGCGCCCCTTCTACTGCCCCTCTTCCGTCCCCTGTGTCTACCGCTGTCCCGACTCTCTCTTCCTCTCCTACCACTCCTCCAGCCTCCCTCCCCTTCACATCTACATCATCCTCTAGTACTACCTTAGCTCCTTATGTCCCCTCTTCCTCTACGAAGACGACGGCACAGCCCTGGACAAGTTCCTCTCGTAGCGCGCCTCGCCCCTCTGCCTATGACCTCTTCTTTGCCCCTGCCCGCTGGGATCGCTTCTTTACTATCCCTCCCTCCGCTCCCTTCGCTGAGAATACCCTCCACTTTCAACGCTGCTTACAGGAACAAGTGGGCAAGGTCCACTTCCAGACCCGACCTGACCGTTCTCGCCTGGTACGTGTGGAGTCTGAGACTCAGTCTCAGGCCATGGCCAACTTGTTGGCCCCATCCGGTGATCCCTTCTGTGCGATCCCTGACGACCGTCTCAACACATACACTGGCACTGTCTCCATCTCCCCTCAAGACTGCCCTATTGATGACAAGGTCTTGTCAGACTGTCATACTGACCTTCTCGATCTACTTAGCGAGTATGACGCTGTCAACGTCAGCTGCTACACCTTGTCTCCCCGAGGTCGCCAGAAAAATCCCACCAATGTTGCTCGGATCTCCTTTAAGCGCCATGAACTTCCTATGCATGTTTACGTTAGGGGCATCATGCTCCCCGTCCGGCCTTATGTTCCTCAACCTCACCAGTGCCGAAATTGTTGGCGCTTTGGACACCCGGAAAAACACTGCCGCTCTGCTCTCCGCTG
>JAXIVD010002951.1:0-27500 GCA_036785275.1 Cancer borealis
CTTGTGTAAGCTGACCTACAATGTTGAGTCGCAAACCCGCGGGCTTGGCGCTGGTATTGTTAAACCTCGCCTCCCGCCGCCGTCAGACAGATATATGACTATTACCCCCATTCACCCCATCGCTGCAGACAACCCGCGGCTACTCTTGCCTTGTCGACCTCATCCCCCTCACTTTCCCCTCACTCTCCCCGCGCCACATCGCCTCCCTTCTGCTGCTGCCCCCTGGAACACCTCGACTGGTGGTCGTCGCTCAATTGGTTCATGATTCGGAGGTGACTCAAGGATGCCAAAGATTTAACTCTCATCTATTTGCTGTTTTGTACTACTTGATACATCTTTTTTTTTTTTACAATTACTGTGGATGAAACCATTAGCAAATCAGTTTAGTCATTCAAACGTAGGAACTATTATTACAAAGTGTTCAAGAAATTGAGGTGAAGGAACCCCAACCCGCCCCCACCGCGATGAAGCTGCATCTGTGGTGCTGAGGGCGTCGGTGGCCTCGTTGGCGAAGGAGCCTCGTTCCCGCCACACAACACAGCATTACCCGCACTAGCCGCTGCAGGTCAACGAGGGCAGAGAGGGAGTGGGACAGCTAGAACAACCAAAGAATGCCTCGTCCCGTGAACTCAGCCGCCCTGCGATGCTTCACGCCCTGTGGCCCACCGCCTCGCAGGGTGGCTGTGCTCGCCGGACTCAGCTCTGCCAGGCCCAGTGCGCGTATTATTTTAGGTCTTTTGTCGGTAATGCTTATTGTGGGAACTTTGCTTCAACCATGGTGCCTCCCCTCACCCGTTCAGCTAAGGATTCACCCTCCAGAGTCTCCTCCATCCACGCTCGCCTCCCCTGTTTGTTCCCCGCTCGCCCCTCGTTCCCGGTTCCTCAGCAGCACTCCCGCCCCTCCACTTTTCTCTCCTCGCGGACGACACATCGAAAATAAATAATAAAACAAGGAGATGAACCTATTGTTGGGATATAGTCATATATAGAGATGTACTTTAATGTATTCTTAGGTGTAATGAAATAAAGTATCTCAAGTTTGTAAACTCAGAAGTATGAATAACCTACAGCAATATGAAAGAGGTACAACGAAGCAGACAATGAGGAGCAAGTCATACCAACCTCCTCAGCAGACACCCAAGTAATGAACCAACATGTATCCTGGTAACTGTTCCTCCTGTGACTATGTAATCATGTGGAAAGCTTCAGTCGAGCACCGCAAACGAGACTTCGGCAAATGTCATGATCTCGGAGCAGCGCTTGTAAAATCCACCGTTTCAAATGTTGATTTTACTATTAGTCTGAACTTGTATCAATTATCATTTAACTTAACTCAGTGATATATGAAATTAAGTCAATACTACAAACGTAAACTTCTGTTTCGGCCATTCCAAGCTAAGAAAAACTTAGGTCTTGTTTAAGATATATATTTACATGGAATAAGTTGGTTGGTTTTCTGTCGTGTCCCCATCTAGGGGACACACGAGGTATCTAAAGCCCGTAATAGCCCGTGTGTCCCCTAGATGGGGACACAATAGACAACCAACCAACCTAGAGCCCGTCATTTATATCCTGTGTAGCAGACGATACCGCAGTCCCAGTTTCCTCCTAAACACGCGGAGCATTTGCCACAAAATCTGTGGTGGTTGGTGTACGAGCTTAGTGCTTTCAAGTATTTACATCATGTTAGTGAAAACTTCTTTCCGTGGAATTTACAGAAGCAATTTTTGATATGTGTAAGTAGATAAAGCCACCGAGAATTGTGTAGTAACGCAAACTCCAGTGTGGTAATGTACGTCCTCGCCTCATGAGTTCCTGATCCTCTATGGCAGCTGGCTCACCGTGGTATGCTGCTGCTGGCCATCACTGCAGATTAAGTATAACTTTACCACCTTAACACCACGCTAGAGTAAGTCATAACACTGCCAAGACGTGGGAAGTTAGTTAGTAGTAGTGTATCCTGGGGTTTGGAGCCTACAGCGTCATGACGGCCTCTTGGATGCACGTCGTTCCGTTTACATCTTGAACCTAGTCATTGGCCCAATATACCTGTTTGTATGTTTTACACACGTCTCCTTGATCCCCTTATGTGCACTTTGCACTACTCATGTGAGTGATTCCTAAATGCAGATGCCAATTGTGCATCAATATTGATTAATATGTGGCATTCACATGATATTCTAGAGCCTGTAAAGTGTAAAATGTAAAGTATAAAGTGTAAAGTGGAGGTAGGGTGGATGTGACGTGGAGTCTGGCAGGGTTTGTTTTTGCTTTCTCTGGATGCTCTTGTTCTTGCAATTCGTTCTTGGATTTCCTTTTAATGTTGAAGGCTCTGCCCATGACACCTTAATTAAGCAAGATACAAGACAGTGCATTCATGCAAAATGTGTGGAAGACTTGTTTGAGGGGCATGAATACACTACCCTTATTCTCTCATGACAGATATGGTCTACGGACATCCCAGACAGACTATGCTGTAGAACTGCCAGTGACTGACTTGCGAGAGTAAATATGAGTGGATTCCTTAGGTGAAAATTATATTCATTAATGTAATCAAACTAGGTGCACACCGCCTGGTGCAGAGCACGCACGTCTTGGAGGTAGGGGGGGTTAGGAAATTATCCATAACTATTTCTTTTACGTGAATCTTGCAATGAAATTCCATGCGGTAATCAAAAAGTGTATTAGCCTATGATTTTTCTAATCAGTTGTATTTTCTCCAAAAAAAATCGTCAAAATCGAGGCATATAATCCCTTTTAAAAGTACCCCAAAAAGTATTGTGTGCAAAACAGAACACAAGGCCATCCATCGTGTTTAGTTATGCAGTGCAATACAATAATGTAGACCAATTGACTTTAGGGGTAAGTAAGCTTAGAACCGAAAGTAGTATGCATGAAATTCAGGCACGTGTATTCTCACTCTCACACACACACACACACACACACACACACACACACACACACACACACACACACACACACACACACACACACACACTCTCTCTCTCTCTCTCTCTCTCTCTCTCTCTCTCTCTCTCTCTCTCTCTCTCTCTCTCTCTCTCTCTCTCTCTCTCTCTCTCTCTCTCTCTCTCTCTCTCTCTCTCTCTCTCTCTCTCTCTCTCTCTCTCTCTCTCTCTCTCTCTCTCTCTCTCTCTCTCTCTCTCTCTCTCTCTCTCTCTCTCTCTCTCTCTCTCTCTCTCTCTCTCTCTCTCTCTCTCTCTCTCTCTCTCTTTAAGATGGTTGTCATAGATACAAAGCCACCAAACTGCTATGTTATAATTTGCTAATACAATTGTTTGTCGGGTGTGAAAAGCCAAAAACATAGATAAAATAATAAATTTAAAAGATTAAAAAACGACGTTTCCTTGTAATAATATAAAGCAGCTCGGCCGCCAGTTTCGCCCTCTCCCGCTTGACCTTTACCAGAAGACTGAGGCAAAATCAATCATTGGTGCTCATTTCATGAACATTTAATAGTATTTTCCATGATTGTAATTTTGTGTTTGCATCGATATTTGTCCACACAACAGCCTGTGGTGCAGTGCCTTGTTGCTCTGTAGTATGGCCACATTCCTACCTGTCATTGACACTGGTGACCTACTTCTAGTTTTACGAGACCTACAATACCCTACTGACTGATTTGTTGATCTATTACTTCTTTGATTTTCATCGTGGACTACAATATTTATAGGGCCCTTACAGTTTATATCTACCTACTTCTTACATTTTAATATAATTTCTTTTATATGAATTTCTGAATAGAAAGGTGAAGATGATTGTATCGTCAAACTATCTTTGCCTTTATTTTAAGAGGTATAGTTTTTAACAGATCCCTTCCTAATTGTGGGATGTAATGAAATGTAACTAAATACACTGAATGCTTACCATAATCGAAGAAAACGTAGTATGTCTGACGTGACTACTGAAACGTGCCATTATACACACTGAAAGTAACACTCCTCGTCACCTGCAGCAACATAATGCCTCCTTGTTGCACGTACTAAATGAATCAATTATTACTACTGTACCCACCCATATCTCTCTCTCTCTCTCTCTCTCTCTCTCTCTCTCTCTCTCTCTCTCTCTCTCTCTCTCTCTCTCTCTCTCTCTCTCGAGGGATGCGACGAGTTACCAGTAATGTTTTTTTAGTGGAGAACAAAGGGATGCTACATCAGACACACATACGCACACAAAAACCTCATTGATAAGAATAGTTCCGGTGCTGCAGACGACATCCGCTCGTAGCCCTCCATGGCCCTGCCTTCATACACCCTTCTTGTCTTCAACTCAAATAACAACACAAACTAAACCTATTATCCACATAAAAACCACATTGATAAACAGATGTGATAATTTTGTTTTAAAGTATTGTGGTTAAATATACTGTATTGTAACTTAAAACGTATTATATAAGAGTTAAATACAGAAGTCACAGTTTAGTTTCCCTCGTCCGAATACAGTGTTTGGGTTGCGTCATGGCCTCGCTCGGGGGATTCGTGGAGTTCTTCCAGAAAGGGAAAGTAAGTTAACTAGGGTGTGGGCAGAGGAGCAGTCATCTGGCCGTATAGAGGAACAGGTGTTGGAGCGTCCTTTGAGTGGGCATACACACCTGAAAAACCTCACATGAGACTGTAAGGCAAGGGAGATGAAAGTACCCTCCCTTCACACAGCTTTCAAACGCAGTCATCCAGTTATACATTTGAAAGCTGAATAAACTATGTCTTACGATTTGTTTTTGTACGTGTATGCATGATGAGTGATGGGTTTTGAGTGTGTATAGTTAGTGTGGAGGTGTGTGGTAGGTGACGCCCGTTTAGGTAGGGAAAGTTGACAGGAGGAGGTAAAGGCAGCTGTCAGATAGTGTAACATGGCGCCAGTTGACAGTATGAAGGTTAATGGATCTGTCAGGCAGTGTAACTTGGTGCTACTTGTGACTAGGCTCATGACAGCTACAAACTATCCCATCTTTCAGGCCTTTGTGAAAATATAGAAAATTATAGGTTAAATTTTACATCTTCACCATAATGGCGTTTGTTTACATCTGTGTCTTGCCTCTGCTCCTCGTCCAACTCCTTACTTTTGGTCATAGAGAATATTTGATAGTTTCTATATTAATGTAACCTAACCTAACCAAACCTTAACCTACATTGACAATTAACAGAACCTTGTTCAAACCAAACTAAACTTTATTTTTTGAAGAAAAGGTCTCACAGAAAACATTGAATATCTCACTAACTAAGAATTTGCGACGGAAATGTAATTGAGAAAACCTTCTCAAAATGCACCAGGTAATGCAAAAATGTAACCCTGAATTCTCTAGAGCGTTATGGTGAAGATGTAAAATAATACCAAATTATATATCCCACATATCATAATTCCTGTATCAGTCTGCCTGAAATTTAATGTTTATTCATGTGCAAGTGTTGACAAAGTGTCATTTAATTATGGTTTTACCTTGCAACATGTCAATTTGGTACAATTTTTGTTTATTGTCATATCTCATTACATAAGTTTTTTCTGTGTGTTTTCAGCAATTTATGTCATACTTGATTGCTACATAACGTCATTACAGTCAATTTTTTTTTAACCTAGCATAACTGTCATGTGTTATGCCTCATGTTTTGAAACATGAAACGGCTGTGGCTGGGGATCAAACCACTGACAGTAAACTCAGTGTACTGATGCCTTGGCGGCCAGCTGGCTCTGTGGTACAGTGCTTGGCTTGTAAGTTAAAGGTTGTGAGTTTGATCATGGCTCACAGCATCTTTTTGGGCTGAACTATATGTTCTATAGTTACTTAGTTCAGGGTGATTATTAAATCACCTTTTACTTTAGTTCCTCAGTGGTGCAGTGGTTAGTGAGTCTGACTATGAATCCGCTGGCCCGAATTTGATCCCAGATGAGGGCAGATGGTGCACAGCTCACCCAGCTGTTCATCCTTCCAAGTACCTAGGGAAACCTGGGGAAGGTAAATTGTGGAAACTCGGATGTCACAGTGGCCCTGTGTCCCAGGATAACAAATTGATTTCCACCACAGGCTCAAAGACCAATGTGGCAAGAGATGAGCGCCCGTACCTACGCACAGCTACAGCGTGTGCCTCCACTCTACCTTTTACTGACTCCTTACCAATTAGACCATAAGGATCACTAAGGTCTAAGTGGAGTTTTGTCAACATTTAATGTCCCGTCACTGCACGTGCAATTTCTGCTATTTTTTTCTATGGTAGTTATGGTATTTCAGTATATATGGTGTACACAAAACACCCATAAGAATTAATGTAATAGGGAGCAACAATAAACTGAAATAATATCAATATTTTGGTTGCAAAAAAACTACAGGTACCTACACAACCGATGTAATGGTTCTGAAGGTCATAACTGAACATACTACCTAAGACCCTTGATCCTGGTCCAGAGGCGAGAAGGATAGTACTTGCGTTAACCCTAGAAGAGCTATATTGTCTATTAGCTACCTAGCTCAGGGGATTATTTAATCTCATTCTATGAGACAAGGTGTAGATGGGAAGGGGAGATCAATTTCTCTCCAAACCCAATGTAGAGGCCTTGTCCCAGCTACCCCTCTTTCAGAGCAGCAATCAGCAAACAATGTAGATAGGCATTGTATAAAGATTAATTATTTTCATCAAACTAAATAAAAAAGTTCACTTTATAAGTGTAGCAGAGAATGCATCAGATATTGTTTAGTTTGTGGCTTGGCACTGATCAGGTGATGTGACACTGTCTGCACCAATATAGTTTGTAAATAAAGATTTGAATTACTTGAAACAGAGAAGTAGTTATCTGGTACTGAGGGAACATCATATGGGAAGCAGATATGAGTTGGTAATCCTAAGCCAGTCATACCTGCATCGTTGATGATGCATGGTTGTTATGAATAAAACAAGTGCATCATATTAACCAACTTATGGTAATGCACTTCCATATTAAAGCTGCAAACCTTTATTTCTAATGTCTATTAAAGGTGATAGTTCTGAGGAGGTTGGAGTAGGGAGGCTAACTTGTTTCGTGTCCTTAAGGTTGTTTAATGCAGCTTGACTGTAATACCTCTTCAAGATTTTAAAAGTCCAAGAGAATAAAGTAGCTATGTATTGTCTCATATTGTAATTTAGTACAGTTAGTACATATATATTTGGCGTTATGCTTATGAGGAGAATATTATTATAAACACTTGTTGAAAACAAAAATATACATATAGAAGAATGTATAGCCGATCCATTAAGAAGGACCTATTTTCTAGAGGTCAACAAATATCTTCTCTGGGATTTTTTTTTTTTTTTATAAGAGATCATGTATTTATGGATGGAACAGCTCCATAATGAGTGATGTATAATAGCAAATATACTAACCTGGGCTATAGATGCCACTCATAAACTGCTCAGCACACCTCATGTATCTACCTTCATATAACATACAGGAAAAGAGTTTTGCTCGTAGGGTTCAATGTCCATATCTGCTGCTGTCTAGCCTGGCTTTAAATTCTTGAATATTCATAGCATGGACCACTTTTGTATCTAGGTTGCCCCAAATTTCTAGGCTTCTGTATGGAAAGTTATATATTTTGTATCCTCACAAGTGGTTCTTTTCAACTATTTTCATGACTTATTGTCTTGAGTCCCATACAAAAATATCTATATCAACTTTTTTCTACTCCCTTCAAAACTGTGTATGTGCTGTAAAGCAATTAGATCTTCCCTTTTCCCTTCTTTATTCTAGAGTTTGGAGATTCAGTCATGATAGTTTCTCCTCATACAGTATGTCTCTCTCAGTCTTGGATCCATCAGTGTTGTTGCTTTTTATATTCTTTTCATGTGCAAGGCATTAAGGGTTCTCTGAGTGTTGAGGTGTTGTTGAATATTAACCTTATATTTGATACAGTATTATTGCCAGGTAGAATTAATTTAGTCTATCTTTATGAATAACATTGAAAAAAATAACCATCAGTGGGTTTATTAGTTGCTATTTTATTGAGATTTAGTGGTCATTGGGACAACTTGTAATGCTGCCTTTGTGTCTGTTGTGTGTTCAAAAAATGTGTACTCAATACTGTTTAATGCATTTTTTTTTTTTTTTGTAATATTTTAATGTTTTGTTTGATTTCTTTTCTTTTCTACAGCACAACTCCAAGCAAGTGAGTAGTGATGTGTGTTTGTAGGTGGTGGGTGGACTTATGCTTTGTTCTATTATAATTTTGGACATGCACTCATTGCACTGTGTCTTATTGCTGGTGAAATGGATGTGGAATATGGGTGTGAGCAAATTCTCTTTATTACATATTCAGCATAAACGACTGCTTAATGTATGGTGTCTCCACCCTTACTAGTTATTTATTTAAAAGAGACAAACTAGAAAACAGTTTACTGGCTGAAGGCTTTATAAGGAAAGGAATGTGTGAGGGCTGGGCATGTGGTAGGTTAGATAAGGGAATGACTGTTGTGTGAGTTTGTTTTAGACCATTACGTACAAGCAAAGGGTAGACACCACACACGTTTTGATGTTAGAAAGTCCTATGAACCAAGAGCAGTGATGGTGGTCAGGTTTGGTGAAGACATTGGTGGTGGAGTCAAGTCAGTTCAGTGAGGTTATTCTTGTTAAGTCCAAATTAATATAAAAAACAAAAACAGGTAAACTCATTATAAGCCACTAACAGTAACCTATACCTGTTTGTGTTCTTGAATTAAATGTTCCTTCAGGCTGAGGATATTACACATGGGTTCATATTTCAAGTTTGTGTCAACAGCACACTAAGTCAGATGAATAGAATACTTGATTTTACAGTTGTATCTTGTTGTTCAATAAATTCCATAGAGTAAGTCCAGTCTTGTAGAGTGCATTTTGTATAGCAGTTAAAATAATATTAAAAAACATGAACTTTAATATTTCGTTTCTATAGGTAAAAGTTTTTTTTTCTCCAAACTATGAAGTTATTAATTTTGTTAACTGGATGCATAAATAGATTTTTGTTATTTTAAACCAATTTTTGTTCAATTGGTTTTCAAATTTGTACACCCACCAAACTAAATTAATCTCTTTTTTAATTTTTTTTTCTTATGGAGCAGCACATGTTAGGTATTTGTATGAAAAAAGACATCTACAATTTTCTCTGGCCACGACTCAACCATCTCTGTGTCACTCTTCTTGGTCCAGTGTCTGTCTGTGTTCCCCTGCTTCCCTTGTTCCTTCATGCCCTCATATTCTCCTTTTTTCCCTCATGAGCACTTCAAGTACACACATTCAATGCAATTTACAGTATCATATATATGTGGAGCAAGAGTTCTGTACAAAATAGGTTACATTACGTGAACTGTGTTTATATAGATAATTTATTCAAGTTTATTTTCACTAACAGTTCAGATACAAATTATTTGAATAAATCAGTTTTAGCATATTACTAAATAATTCCAGTCAGTTAGATGATTTTCAGTGGTTCTGATTCTAAAATAGGTGTATCTTCTTTTCAATTAAAGTTACCCAAAAGCCACATGAATAGATTGCCTCAGCGAGTATTTATTTATTTATTATTATTTTTATTTATTTCAAACTTCTCACAGTAAACCTTTAAGAGATGAAAGATGATCTGTGGACACCATAGCAGTCACTCATTCACTTTGTAGCACCAGATGTTATGAAATAATATTAAGAGGATGATATATTGGCACATGTTTAGAGCACTCTAGTGATTGACTGTGTTTAGTGCTGATCCAATTGAGGTTTACTTTCAGTCACCTCAGATGAATAGCCTTCACCGCACTAAAATTCCTTTCTACTAACACACCCAGATTTAAGCACCATTTCAACATTTTTAGTATATATATATTAAGAATGTTATGCTATTAGACGGTATGTACATTTTCAAGAGGACGTAACATGTGATATGCACACTCTTAGTTGGTAGAGAACTCTTACACAAACCTAAGATAGTATAAGAAGAAGAAAGGCGACATAGGACTTGTAGCTAGATGGTGGTGGTGGTGGTGGTGGTGTTTCTGTGTTGGGCTGCCCTGTCACATGCCTTGGTGGTGGTGGGCCAATGTTAACCACAGGATTCCTAACCATATTTTTATTTAGTCTTCATAGTTATTTTTTATTTTGCTGCAGGTATTCCAAATTACCTGGGTAGAGGTGCATTGCTTATGTAATTGGTATTTCCTTACAACTACTGCTCCACCTCTTTCTTCTTTCTCTTCTTTCTCTCCTTCCCTTCATACTATACATAGTGTACTCAACACATCTGTGAAGGTTTCAGATGACGCTCACCATTATTTACCTCGCAAAACGTCTTTGAAGTTATGTTAGGTTAGGTTGGTTATGTTATCTTAAGTTATGATTAGGTTAAGGTTGTTAGGTTAGGTTACGGTTATGTTATGGTTAAGTTAGGTTAGGTTCTGTTATATAAGATTTTAAAATTTTATTACCTAAAAGTTTGAGTTCTCAACAGAATATTTATTTCTGGATTTGGGTAATAAAATGTAAACATCTTATATAACCTAACCTAACCATAACATAATTGTAACCTAACCTAAAAATCTTAACCTAACTATAACTTAACCAACCTAACTTAACATAATCTAACATAACTTAAAAGACGTTTTGCAAGGTAGATAATGGTGACCCCCGCCTGAAACCTTCACAGATGTGTTGGAGTACACTATGTATAGTATTTAGGGAAAGAGAGAAGAAAGAAAGAGGTGGAGCAGTAGTTGTAAAGAAATACCATGTAATTATATAAGTTTAATCATAAGAATAAATTGAAAGACATGTCATAGATTCATTAGTATTAATAGGCATTGGCACTCTTCAAGAAACCATCAGTTGTTTTTTTCTTCCTGCAGCAAAATATTGTGGCCCATGTAAGGTGCATAACTATTATTTGTTTGGCTAAAGAATGGGCTTGCTTGTGCTCCTTAGTTTATGTTTAAGTTTACTTTATTCTATGGACTGTATGGGCTTTTTTTGTGAACACCTGCTAGTACAAGGGAAGTAATATCTTGAGGCTTTCAACCATATTTTTGTTTCAAACACTGAACTATTTGTTGTGTTACTTAAGTCGTGTGTGTTCCTCCAAGGCATTACATCAATTTTTAATAATGATGAAACTTTTAACCAGAAGATTATCAACTTCTGTGTAATCTGGTACCACCAATTGTAAAATTTCCCTCAAATGTATAAATGTTCCAGATAACTGAATGACCTTTATGCTTGCTTTGAGATTCCCAATAGAAGTCTTGATGTAGTTTTGGTAATTTTGTTCTGCTTCAGAAGACATAAAGCATATGTTAGGAAGTTCATTGTATGTATGAGCTTCAGGAGGCTGTGGGTGCATTGATAGCTTTATATTAAGTTGTATTTTATGACATCATTTGGTAGAACATAAAGTTACCCAAACCCATAGTCGTCTTTCTTTATGTAGCAGGACAGAATCAATGTTAATTGCCTTAGTTGCTCATAAATGTATACATAAAGAATAACTTTTTTGTGACAGCTGTAAAAGATAATTATGTAGTAACACCCAGGAAGGATTATAGTTTCACCTTCCTCTTTGTTGGTGTGGGAGGATCCCTTCGCCCTGCTTTTATTCTGGGGGTGACAGAGGGGCTGCAGAGGCGGTGCCTACTCGCCGAACCAGCTCTGGTGTAAATCTCCAGCGGGTTCTGCGTGTGGGATATTGGAACATACTAACCCTCTCAGAGGACCACCAACTGCCTCATCTATTGGATGTGCTCAGTAGGCTGAGGATGGATGTAGTGGGAGGAGGCCTGGCAGTGGTGAGATCAGTAGTAGAGGTTTTACCTACTACTGGTCTGGCATGAACAATGGTGCCCATTTTAAGGAAGTAGCTATAGGCGTCTCAAGCAGACTGCAGCCATCCATTGTTGAGGTTATTCCAGTTGATGAGTGTATAATGCAACTGAGGCTGAAGCACACCTTGGACCTCATGTCTCTTGTTGCAGTGTACACTCCTACCGAGGTGTGTGGGGCTGACGAGATAGAGATTTCCTACGCTAAACTTGACTCTGTTCTGGATCAGTGCAGTGATCAATGCTGTCACTGGCAATGAGAGAGCTGGCTACGAGTTATGTGTTGGTCCCCATGGCTCTGGTACCAGGAATATCAACAGATCCTCCAGAACTGCAGAGTTTTCTGGAGTGCTGAGTTCCTTGCAACTGACCACAGGCTTGTTATTGCAACACTCAAGCTTCATGTCAAGTCCAAAAAGATATCAAGATGTGATAACAATATGTTCCTGTGAGACATGGATACTGAACATCGATCTGAAGAAGTAAATTGATGTTTTTGGTAATAAATGCCTTCGCAATATCATGGGGTATCACTGGAATGATTTTGTGTCAAATCAGTGACTGCTCCGTGAGACTGAATCAAGGCCTATTACCAGCATAGTCCACCAACGTCAACTCCGGCTATATGGACATGTGGCATGTTACCCAGAAGCTGATCCTGCTTCTCAGGTTATTTCTAAAAGGGATAACCCAGGGTGGAGGAGGCCAAGGGGGCGCCCACAAAGTCCGTGGATGGGGAAAGTCAATTCCTCCTCTTGGGAGTTAATTGGTATGGGAAGGGGGCTTGCATGGGGACCTGCATGGGGTGATTGCTGGAGCTGGCGTCGGAGGGTTGGCAAGGTTGCATTTTTACAATAGTGAATGTTTACTTTCAAGTGTCAGTGTAGTACCCAGGTGTTCACTCCTATTTCTCCACAGCCAGGCTCATTTGATAAAAGCCTTTCTTGCAGACCTTCAGACCCAAGAAGAAGTTTGAGCCAGGAACACTCAAGTACTCACTCCACAAACAGGCTCAAGCATCCCTCAGCTCAGGCATCAACCTGCGCTCTGTGGTGTCGCTGCCGTCAGGGGAGGACCTCAACGACTGGATTGCTGTTCATGGTGAGGATGACTCCTTGATAAGGTTTTAGTTACTAAAACCTGTTTAGAGAACACTTATCAGGATTTATTTGGGAAAACTATAAGGGCACTGGTATAGCATTCCTTACAGTACACATACTGGTGATCATGAAAGCTTGTGTGACTCCTTGTAATTAGTATGATCTTAAAAAGAATAACTAAAAGGACAAAATCATTAACAGTAGTTTCCAGATAAGAATGCCTGCAATTTGTTACAGTCAGTTATGGTATTATAGCGATATTACTTTCCACTTTTTACAAACTTTTGTACACAAAGTCATGGAATATAACTTCAGCCAAGGTCAAAGCTATTCCCTGCTGCTCTTTTGATTCCTGCTGCGTACCCATTCAATTAGTGGAAAAGAGGTTGATTAATTATTAATAGACAAATGGTTTTAATGTCTAAAGAACCAGAAAGGGGAAGAGAATCACTAGAATCATTTATTGAATTTGAATTAAACTTTTAAATCATGAATATAAGAAATACATTTAAGTTTTTTTATTATATATTTATTTAAACCCTGAGACTGTTGTGAATATGACCCTCGTCCTCAGCCCATTTGCATGACTGACCTGATATCCTGTGTTTGGGCGGGATGCACTTGTCTTCTATTCTATGGATTTACTGGCTAAGTGAAAAGAGTGCATGTGTTTTGTGTGTATGCGTGCCTTGCCTCTGTTTTAGAGGTATCACATCGGGGCAGATAGATAGATAGATTTATTACCTTGTAAGAAGTAAGCAATAGACACGAGTCTTTGTGAAGACATTTGTTTATTAGGGTTTATAATTTTTACACTTTTCCAAAACTCGAAACCCAATAGTGCTTAAAAGTTGTGTACTCATGAGAAAAATCACAATTAAATTAAATGTTTGCAACAAAATCTGCCTCGAAACAAGGTCAAAATTTTTATGAAACCAACCAAAAAGACACAAATGCCAGAAAGTGTTAGTGAGTGGTTCTGGTGATCAGAACATCAATCTCTAAACATTCCCATCATTTTACTGAATGACATGCGTATCCTTTTATTTCATTTTATCCTCCCTTGTGTGTTGTGGTGTTCTCACTTGTAAGAATGGCCTTAAATGGAGATATTTGTTGCAATGCCAGAAGGCCGTCTTGAGCCACCCAACACCTCATATGACACAAGAAAGACAAAGAAAAAGTTGTAGGAGTATAGGTGAAGAAAGACAAAGATTACTGGAGAATGAAAAATATCGATTTTGACTATTTAAATTAAATAGGGGGGAAGCAGAAAAGAGGGAGCAGCAGTAGAGGCAATGACAAATGGCAAGGGAAAGGCACATAGGGAATGGGAGGCAATGACTACAACTACCTTCATTTTCCAGTCTTGAATTCCAGTTTAGTGTATGCCAAGTACAGGTTTGATTTAATACATCTTGTTTTAAAAATCAAGGACAATTTTTCTCTCAAATTTGCTGTGAAATATCTATATAAAACCATCTCTTGTGCAAAGTCTTTTCTTCCTGATGTGTTTGAGCTTATAAAACCAGTAATTCTAAAAGGTAAATATATTTTTCTCATCACAAGAATTGCCAAACCAGAGATTCAAAGGAACACCAAGTTTATTCATCCCAAGATTCATGTGATAATCATGACGGTTGGCTCAAATTTTCTTATTAGTAAAAAGAGAACCATGTATGGAGGTTTGAGTAGTACATTGAATGATTGTATATATATATATATATATATATATATATATATATATATATATATATATATATATATATATATATATATATATATATATATTATTTTTTTCAAGTGCAGATCTCAACCTTCCTTATTATAATGGAAAATAACGAAGACAGTGACCAATGAAAATGTGTGCTTTGTGAATTTAACCTTAGTGCATCCTTCTTCGGTATTCCATCTTTCCTTGGTATTCATTTTCTGATCTACTTACCAATGCCTCTCAACTGTACTGTATGAATTATTAACTTGTAATGCCTTTATTATTAATTGACCTATAAGCCTATTAGCCACGGGTTTTATATTTCAGTGGTGGATTTCTTCAATCGAATCAACCTCATATATGGCACTGTGTGTGAGTACTGCACAGAGGCCTCCTGTCCTACTATGTCAGGGGGTCAAAAGTTTGAATACCTTTGGGCTGATGGCGGCAAATACAAGAAACCAACAGCCTTGCCTGCCCCAAAGTATGTCTCTCTTCTCATGGACTGGGTAGAGACACAGATCAATGATGAACATGTATTCCCAGTCACTGTTGGTATGTCACTGTTATCTGTTCTAACTTGTACCACAAAAACACAATGCTTTTTCTTACACTGATGGTATTTCTTCCTCTCAGCGATATCTTTGTTTTAGAGGTAGCTGCCATCATCATCATCAATATCATTTTAAAATTTTGTCTGCCAAGTCCTTTGTTTTATAGTGTTGTAAAAAGTATTTAGCTTTGGTACCTAGAAAAAAATATTATTATAGTGACAAAATGTTATTCAAAGTACAAGTAAAGGTACCCAAAGTTTGATATATCAGACTAAAAGTTAAATGCTCAAAAACTGAAAGTAAAACTTAACAAATTTTCTATCTAAAATTATTTATAACTTTCTTTTATGATCTTAATGCAGGCTTGCATGTATCAGACTTGTTCATTTAAAGTCGGCTCTGTTGCCTATGTAATATCTGAGACATACCAGCTATGCACATATTCACTTTAGTTTGACAGGTGTATTTTCATAATATTAATTTCTGCTAGACTCAAGAAATTATTTTATGACTTAATTTTGTGAGCATTTGCTTGTCAATTTTTATTCATATATACCTATTTTTGTAAAGTCAAAAGGTTGAAGGTTGTGGAGCTTGAGGAATTTAAGAGTAATGACACGTGAATTACTTGGATCTAGAGAGCTGTTACAAATTTGGGTCGTCACATTGACTACTCTTTTGTAATTGACTCCTTTATGTGTTGAAAGAAACATAGAAATGGTGAATTCACTGACTTCATATTGATATCTTTTCAGATGTTCCATTTCCAAAGTCCTTCATACCATTGTGCAAGAAGATCCTGACCCGCCTCTTCAGAGTGTTTGTCCACGTGTACATCCATCACTTTGACCGCATCGTGGCTATTGGAGCGGTAAGTGAGGCTTTGCTGTGTTTCAGATTGTCACATGTATAACTTTTAGGTGTTTCATGAGAGAACAAACACTATCTTATGAAACTCAAACTATTATGGTTGGTTATGATGTTCTTACAGTACGTACGTATAGAAAAATTTACTTTTCAAACACCTGTAGCAACAATGGTAGTTCATATTGCTAAGCTTGTAGTATTTTTGAGTAACTGCATAATATATTAGGTTGCCTGTAGGGAAGTTCTCTATAGTCTATTCAAGCAAAACTTTTAGCTAGAGCCTAACTGAGCAGTCAGCGCCATTAATATTGATATTTTTTGCCTTGCTACTTAGTGTACACTTACAGAAAAATTTTCAGAAAAAATATTCATTGTGTACTTACCCTACCTCTAGTACTTCGTTGGGTTGTCCTTCTTCATGCAGTTCTAGAGATGTTTGGGTATGGATATGGCTAGGTTCTGGATGATTGAGGATTCTAAGTTTGCCCAGATGTCCTTGAGCTGGGCGACAAGCTTGGGCACTGGAGGTGTCACGACCCGACCCTGTAGGCAGTGTTTCATCAAGGTCCAAATGTTTTCAGTGGTGTTTGAATTGAGACTATTGCCTGGCTAGTCCTTGACATTGTCCCCCCTCCCCCATCTACTTAAGCCATTCACTGACCAATTTGGTTGTGTGAGCTGGCACACCGTCTTGTTGAAATATCTCATTCTGGCATGCTATGAAGCAGTCCTAATGGTCGGCGAGAAGCTTGAGGTAGTGATCTTGTAATTCCACTAAGTCCCCAATACTATGGTACCTAAAAGCCTCAGACCATGACACTTTTCAGGTGTTTTATGGTTCCCTCAGTGGATTTAGGGTTGTGAGGGTTCGAGGTGGCCTACAACCTTACCTTTCTTCCCCATTTTCCCAGTTGCTTCATCAGACTTCATAATACTTTTATTTTTTCTTTGGTTCCCAGGGTAACTATTTCCTACAGAATAATATTCTTTTCTTCCTTTGCAAGGTCATTAATATGGGCTTTCTTGGGGATACACGATAATGGAAATGGAGGTCTTCATAAAGGCGTCGTTGGATGGTACTGAGACATCCCGAAGGAGCCTCAGTTTCTTTTCTTTTGGTTCCTTTGTACTGATGTGAGGTCCAAGGTCCACTTGGCGCTGTAGCACTTTAAGGATCTTCTGATCAATGAAACAGGCCTTTCCTGTCCTTTTCTTTTGTAGCAGCAAATCAGCGTCTCCTGCATCCCTGCATTTTTTCGTCCAGCGCTGGACACTTCTCACCACCAAACCAGTGATCGCGGAGATTTGTTTATTTCCTATTCCCCCAAGAGTCAGGAAACTGATACCTGTGATCTAGTCTTTTGTCAATTCTTTCCCTCTTTTCATTGTCCCACACGAAACACAAAGGTAACTTACACTCGAAGGACAAAAAACATGCAGTGCAATACAAAAAAGCTGAGATCCTCTCACTATGAAAGTTTGTGGCGTATATACTAGCAAGCTCAAACTTATCAAGGTACTCAAGGTCAGCATACTTTATCCACCGTTCACCTGCTAATATCATTGACGGATTTGCACCGAGGTTTTAGAGGATGTTTTGTTCCGAGTCATTGGTAATGGCATGACATTTTTTATGCCGATAATAATGGTGTTGACTGTAGTGCAGCTAATTGCCCACTGAATGGAAAGAACATTTGAATGGCTTTAATTCATTAATTTTTCCCCTTGGTGTTATACAGCTGTAATTGTAAATAACATTGTCAAATATTGATATGCAATAATACAGTATTCCAAAGAAGTGACTGGCAATAAACAAAAACATTAATGAGGCAAATATTATCATATAAATCATGATAATAGTGCATGATACACATACTTGCTTGCTATTGTTTGCGCAGCCAACGATGATGCCATATGTTCCAGACATTCAATCATGTGTTTGCTTTCTCATCCTCCCTCTCCCACTTATTTTGATCTCAATCCCTTCCATCACTCCTACCAGCACTTCCACAGGTGATTAGTGTCATATTACAGGTGCATGTCACCCACAGTGGGTGGAGATGGAGGTGGAGGTATGGAATAGTGCTGTCTCACACACTAACAACACTCGTTTCATTCTCCCTTCTTTTAATTTTTACCTTAGACAGCACTTTACCATCTGATATATACCTGTGATATGGCATCAAATTTATGTTATTTTCAATTCATATTCATAAGTTTTTGGTGAACATATTACTTTTTTAATTTTATCAATTTAAGAAAGCATCTCGGCAATAATCATTAATAAAGCAGTATAGGTTTTTTTTCTTGAAATGCATTTTTACACCTATAAAGTAAGCTTTTGTCAATACTAAGTACAAATACTTTTACTGTTTTTTCTCACCACAGGAAGCTCATGTAAATACCTGCTACAAGCACTTTTACTACTTTATAATGGAATTTGACCTGGTGCCTCAGAAAGAATTGGAACCTTTGAAGGACATGACGGCTAAGATATGCCTTGACTACCCTGAGCAATCCATGAACAGTGATCCTAGGAAGTAGCTGGCCAGTGTTTGTGCACATATGTGCCAGTTGGAGACACCAGTGACAACCATGAACCTTGGGCGTCACACTGTGATGGTACAGATCTGTGTTGAGTGAGTGAGGAAGGTGATCTCAGAACTAAAGCAGTAAAGCAGTGTTCCTTAATGCTTCTCACTCAGACTTACCCTTAATCACTAAGAGTCAAGTGTTGAGATGCTTGGCAATTACAAAGCTTTATATATTGCAAACCAGACAGTTTTGTCAAATCATAAAGTCCTCCTAGAATGCATGGTTTCATAGAAGCTTGTCAGTTGTATAGTTTTATATAATATATACATAAATTTGTTATCCCAAGTATACTACCGCTAAGTGAAATCATGTATATTATAGAGAGTTTGCGGTAACATTATGAACATTTGATTTTACAGATTTTTAGAAATATAATAATTAGGTATTTCATTGAAAAATATTATATATTTTTTGGATAGTGTTTTAACCATAAATGACAAGCGTCTTTTAACATGTCAAGGACAGCAAAGTTGTTTTTACCAAAAAACGCTGCAGGGAGTGCAAGGTGACGCGCCCACTATCAGCAGACTTAATATCAGCTTTTACTGTGAATGACCCTTAGACCACTAAAGATACTATTTCAGATAATATAGTTTGGATGACAGGTTGTAAAGATTATGTTATGGCCTTTTAAACCAGATTATTTTATTCTGATGATATAGAGATTTCTTTTAGCAAACAATGCATATGAAATCCCAGATTTTTTATAGTGCAACATATCAATTGTTTATAGACCAGGTGACATATATGAAAGGTGTTGAAATAATCTTTTTACTTTAGAATATATTGTGAAACCTTGTTTATTAGGACCTATGGCTGAAATATCGGGAAGGATGGCTTAAAGTATCAGAAATGCGGATTCTTTGAACTTAGAGGGAAAATCTGTCACGTGCACAAAAATCTAAACATTATGTAGGTAACCACAAACAAATTAACAAGCAAGTTTAACTTCCTTTTTAATGCTTGAAGGACACATTTTTATAGGCCAGAGCACTTTCAATTTACTATAAGTCCGTAATCTGCAATCACAAGTCTTCTCACTTCACAATGTTAAAACAGTATCATGTATATAAAACAAAGTAGGGATTTTTTACACTAAAGCTAACAACCTTAAAGTTTTGGTTGTGGTTATCAATATTAAAGAGAGATTTGCAAAAAAAAAACTGGCATATGAATTTAATTGTATTTTTAAGAGGTAAAAACTAAAGCTGAAAGTAAATGTGAGCAAAAGTAAGGTAAAATTTTTTATAAGAAAAAGATCCTCGTGATTGATTTTGTAGATCCATATGTAGTAGTAGAGGTGAGTGTAATAAGCAGTGTGTTATTAGAGTAAATGGAAAATAATGAAATAATTAAATAAGTTTAATTCCGTGCGTGCTAAGAGGGAAGTACACAAAGGAGAGCTTTACAGGAAACAGAAAAGGGTTAGAATGAGGCATGATGAAAGGAAGGGCAGTAAGCATGGAACTATAGAATAGCATAATTTTCATCACTAGTGATATATGGACAATAAAGTCTGAGATTCAAACAGTGGAAATAAATTATCTTCTAGGTGCCTGTAATGTTATTAGAATGGGTGGCAAGACTAATTTAAGCTTGGCAGTATTTGTAAGGGAATATTAATGAATTACAGAGTAGTGGTAGCAAAACATAGCTCCCTCAGATTGTTTAATCACTTGGAGATAATTTGTATGATTAGGAGGATGTACAAAAATAGTTAGAGGCTCTAGATAGAAAGAGGATGACTGGGATAGAGTTAGGATGGATGGAAGAGTGAGAGAACTGGAGTGTGTAAGGATAAGGTGTATAGACACAAAACAAGTAGTGACACCATGCTAAGGACTTTTAAGATATTCTTAGTGAATGTCAGCACTTTTCCATAGATCATGTTATGTTGTAATCTATGCTTAATCGACAATCCTCAATTAATCTAAATTTGCCTTTTTTGGGGGATGGGCGGCTGCAAGAATACTATCACTATTCCATGCAGCTCGTTAAAGGTTGCCAAAAGGGATGGATCGAGGGGTCTGGAAAGCCCCTCCTCTGTATTCTCTCCTACAAAAAGACAAGGTACAGAGGGGAAGGGGAGAGTATAGCCTCAGTGAACCTTCAATGCCTTGCCTTGGCTACGTCTCTTTAATGGGGATGTAAGCCAGGTATATAAATAGATAGATTTATCTATTTGTTTTATTTATTTATCTTTTTTTCATTGTATAGGTACATAATCTTTTATCCATAATCTTGAAGACCAGACACTTCGGAAATCACAATTTTACGGAATTCAGAATTATAGTTTTTAGTGTTGTTTTTTGTAGAGGTAAATAAGATCATAAAACTGCTCTCTATATCTATTTTATCTATATACCAGACTGTTATTCCCTGAAAGGAAGGTAGCCAAGACAAGGCACGCCAGGGTTCATGGAGACTGAACTCTCCCCTCCCCCTTTGTGCCTTGAATTTTTATAGGAGAGTATACAGAGGAGGGGCTTCCCAGACCCCTTACTCCATCCCTTTTGTTGCCTTTTACTAACTACATTGATTACGTTAGTAGAATTTTTGTAGCCCCCACCACAGGGCTATCTAACTTTGTATATATAAATGAAGTGCCACCAACAACACGACAAGAGCAGCATGACTGCTAGGTGTTGATGTCAGCAGTTCATGTGTAACTAATCAGCACCTGAAATCTGAAATAGGGATTTTAGATGAGCTTCATAAACAATATGTGCATAACCTCAGTAGAAGCATGAATATTTTAAGATGTTTCTGAGGAATTATGAAAAGTTAGCATACTACTTACATATTTTTTCATGAGTAGGAAGATATTAAGTTTGCCATTGTCCATATATGCAAGGTTTCATTGTATGGTGAAGTATTAAGCAGATGAGTGATACAAGCCTCAAGCAAGCACAGCTCCTTGCATATCTCTGGTCTATGATACATCCAGGTTCATGTATAAGTTGCACAACCATATATAACTGTTTTCATGTAAATCTTGGTACATGTGGTATTTCAAAGAGGTTGTGACCTTGCACCAGATATATGATTGACAAGAAACAGTTTATCTGTTGGTAGTGAAAGCAAACTTTTTATACATATATACGATTCCTTCCTGTACAGACAGTATCCTCACCAGCTGTTTGGCACAGTCTTTGAAGCTGCCATTTGTGAATCTCGTCAGAATCTTTTAATCAGATCAACTTAGCAAGAAATATATTTATATTTTATATTTAATTCAATTCACTGCAACCTCTCAGATATAAGTATTTAGTCAACATATAGCATAAGTTTTTAGAAAGGTTCAAAATTAGATCCTAACTCAAGGTAGCTACCAAAATTAATTATGGTTAAGAATTTCTTGTTTGCTATATTCCAGATTTATGACCTTTCATATCCATTTTGTATTAGAATCACCACTTTAATCATATTTCAGGCTTATCTATACCAGTCATTGTTAATACTTATAGTATTGATGTTAATATAACATTGTTCGGTGTCTGATTGAACCAACAACGTAAGGAGGAACACCAATTATAAAAGTATAATTCTGGTGTAAACTGTCATTAAATCTTAGATATATTTTTTATTTTTTATGATTGTTGTAAGGCAGAAGGAAGTCTAATCAGGCTTCACATCTGCATGATACAGCAACATGTTAGTGCCATAGTCAAACTAATAGTAACCAACATGCAATAATGATTTTGCTCTCAGACTGCATGAATGTTGGATGTGTAGGAAGTGCACACAAAGCTATTATATAGAAGAAAAAAAATTTTGGCACTGATAAAGCTACAGAAAGGTTGATGGCAAGACCCTTCAGTAACAACTATTTCTTCAAGAATTTACAAGTAACCATTCATGTGTAAAACTTTTGAGTTGTGAAAACTTCTGATATCTGAAAGACAATCACCAACACCATTGATATGATTGGAAACTCTTGAATGTTGGTCTTGAGTGACAGTGGATTATTATGAGGTTCTAGCTTTAATAAATCAAAACTATTCCAGCTACAATATATTAAAAAAAACTACTGCCGTTTTAATTTTTTTAAAGACTTTTGAAAAACAATAATATTTTTGTCTCAGAGTTTGCAGTGTATTGATTATCTGCCAAAGTTTGAAATTTAGGGGAAATGGTTTGAGTTATTGGAAGAAAGACATTGAATAAATGTTTAAGTCGTTAAGTTCCATTACTATAATTATTGTATTTATATTACTACATTTACTAACCCTGTGTGTGTATGTGTGTGTGTGTGTGTGTGTGTGTGTGTGTGTGTGTGTGTGTGTGTGTGTGTGTGTGTTTGTATGTGTGATTCACTGCCACCACAACATTGAATGGGGTGTGGTGTGCTGCATCATTACCTGTGCTGCAACAGCCCCAGTGCTGGCTCTCCACCTACTGGTAGCAACACAGAAAAGCTAAACCTTAACTTCACCATTTTTATTGGTTATGTCTTTGTGAAATTCTGGATGAATTTGCCTGAGCTACTATTGTATACAGAATTCTTATTCATGCAAGATGCACGTTGCCCACATAAACAATCGACCATTGACCCTTTGTAATATCACCTTAAACTGAATGATATTATTGTATATTTTTTGTGTTTCCACTACCATATTGAAATGTGAACCTCCCTTTTGACATGGTATTTTATGCTATGTGCAGACATCCAGTGGGTATGAGTGGCCATCAGGAAGCTCTTTCCCACTGGCCGTTGATAAGTCAATGCGAGTATTAAAAGGAAGTACTTACTGTTCTCTCAACCATGATCATACTTTAAGGTGCTTTCATGTGCCTTTCTTTTGGCACTAATGCACAGTATGAACACAGGGCTCTACCACCTCTACTTACATTCTGTTTGGAGCCTCTGTATGAGTCTGTCTTGATAGGTAGCATGGAGAGGTGGTAGCTTCTTAAAGGGAGTCACTGAAGTTAGTAGTTTAGTTTACTTTATTATAGTAACATTTTGAATGAAGAAAATGTTGATATTAATTCATGAATATGTACTGCTTTATTAAAGTCACATTTTGCTTGAAGAAAATGTTGATATTAATTCATGAATCTTTATAATTGCCATTTGATGTTGAACATAGAAATGCAATTATTAAACATTGGAAATATATTAGTGGCAGAAAACAAGAAATATTAATATTGGAAATCTCATTAATGAGAAAGATCCTATGTATCTTTAAATGTAGGTTTTGGTCTTATGTGTTTCATGAAAATTAATCACGAAGTTATGGTTATCTCTGTATGACTTGGTTGTAATAACTACATATATGTATTGTTATATTTGTTGGGTTGTTGGTTATGAGCCTTTCAGGGAAGAAACTAGCAACCATAGTGTCTTGTAGTTGTATGTAGCTTCTTTGTGTTCTAAATAATTTATTGAATTTGAGACTTTTGTATTTTCTTGTTGATATTTCAAGCCTCAGGAAGTGTTTTCACTTTGCCACTATGTAGCTTTCATTGTTTTGTAATCTGTTCACTATTTATTTCAACTGTCTGCACAGTATTCTTGTTATAAATTTTCTCAGTTTTTATATCTACTTTAGAAACATGGTTTAAGTTAAGCAATTGTCATATTTTTTATATTTTTTCTTTTTTATGTCTTGTTTGTACACCATATGCTCTTATTCAAGTTTATAAATGTCTACTTTTCTAACGATTTGAATAGTTACCTGCAGGACTCGGTGAAGTTCTTAGAAAGTCAGATAATATATGTAAGTTAGCACACAAAGCATCAAAGCGGTCTTGTGCGTATATGGAAATATTTAGTGCATCAGCTCAGAGTCTGCCCAGCCTACTTACTTGCTTACAGTTCTTATGTAGCAGGAGGATACAGCCATAGTGCCACATATGTTTTAATGCCAAGAGAACTGGGATTGAATATAATACTGGAAGAAGAGAGAGAATGTCTCCAGTTTCCCCTTATGAGCTTATTAATGGACCAGTGTATGCATGTAAACCTACTGCTGTCATTGTCATCAGTTTTAGATTATTTCTGTCTCTTGGCTTAATGTTGGTTATTCAATTTTTGTACTCATCAAATTCATTGCATTGCAACCTCCACAAAAAAAAAATATATATATATATATATATATATATATATATATATATATATATATATATATATATATATATATGTATGTATAATATATATATATATATATATATATATATATATATATATATATATATATATATATATATATATATATATATATATATAGTATGCTCGCCTTATATGTGCCTTTACTAAGCGCAAGTCACATTATATGATTGTGACTGATATGCATTGCATATCCTCAAACCATGATGCACGAATTGATCTCATACAACAAGAGGCAGTGTTAAAAAGTGGACTGAATCCAATATCACTGGATCCACAAACACCAACTCCCCAACCCCACCATCATTGTGGCATCAGTCGTGACATCAGCCAGTGTCACACAGGCAATATTTTCTGGCACCTTATTAACAAGTGATACCTGTAGTGATGGCAAAAAGTGTGCATGTTGTCACACGGTTGTTTTGGCATGAGCATCTTCCTGCCACCAAAACAAACACAATGGATTGTACGAGAAGTAATCTGTTATATTCTTGTATATTTCTCTCATATTTTCTTGTTATGATTTAGGACTCTGGTGTTCCACAAGCACCTATTTTTCCTGAACATATCACATAAAGATGCTACAGCAACTCTACCATCCAAGATTGGTCGTTTCTCTTTAATTCACTGAATTGTGTATGTAGTCCGTTCACTAGTGTGCTCCAATATATAAACAAAGATGCCTGTATTGGTAGCAGAAGACGATCATGCGAAGCTCACCATTTGTCCGTACCAGGCATCAAATGGCAGTAAAGTACCAAACGATGCTGGAATACATGTCCATGTGACACTCATCAATTATATATAATGTGAGTAAACTTATATCATTATTATTTTAGCTATTTATGTGATGTATGTCGTGTTAATATGTCGCTAAAGCAAAATATGTCAAAATCAACGAGGTACCATCCATATGGAATTTTCCCCATAAGAACATGCATGCACTATGTGCATTTCGCGATACACGAGCTCGTGTGTCACCCAAATTGGTGCGTATAAGGTGAGCATACTGTATATGTGTATACATATTTACATATATTTCTACAGTTTACTATATTATTTTAGTATGAACATTAATATTATATACCATTCTTAGTGGATCTGGTTGCAGTTCTATGTCACTGTCTGTCAGTGCTTAGATGTGGCACTTTATGTCTGAAGCCACTAGAGTGGAATGTTCCTGTGCTTTTAATACTTACTGAAGGAAAATTATTTTTATTCCTACAATACAAGCACTTTATGACCCATAATTTGGACTTGGTTTCTTTTAACTTGTGCTGGAGGTGGGAGAGGCAGGTTTGTGTGTGACCACAAAAGCCTTACATAACTTATATGACTACTTCGTGGATCACTATTTATTTTCATATTAACATAGGGATATAGTTATGCACTTGTGATACCAGTGTATGTATAGTTTGTTATTTTAGCTTATAGAAGATAGATTTGAAAATTGGTAAGCACCAAACACTGTTGATGTCATCCTCTTTTTTTTTTTTTTTTTTTTTTTTTTTTTTTTTTTTTTTTTTTTTTTTTTTTTTTTTTTCATAGAATACAGATTTCATTAAAGAAACTTAATAGATAAATATAAATAAAATATAGTTTCCATGAACATTTTATGATGAAACACTTTATTAAAGAAGCTTGCAACTCACATAAGACCATGATTATTCACATTTTGAAGAATTATCACAGATTAAACATAAAATAGTAATATTTCTTTTTCATCATACTTTTAAATACGGTATATCTGGATCCACTTCAAGTTGTGAAGGGCAAGTGTGTGGCAACATCTTCCATTACTAAAAGGTGCAGAATGCTGCCACTGTTACTGCAATTCCTATTTAGTTATTGCAAAGACTACCTGAGAAGACACTGTCTTCATCAGTACCAACAAAGACAACCTTCAACCAGTTGATTGTGACAATTTTAATACAGTGATAACTAGCACCTTTTTAATTTCTTACATCATGCATTTTGGCGTTTCAGCATCACAAGCATTAATTAGGCACTTTAAATAATTTGTATAAAAATCAGAACTGTAAAATATATATAAAAGTTACAAATTTGTTTGGGGAGGAGTGCCAAGCATCTGCCACTAAACAAAGCACAGTGACATTCCACTGTGTTCAGAATATAAGTACCATCTATCAGCAGTGACTAACATTGTATAACAGTCTGATACACTTGGCACATTGCTTGCAGATCTGAAAACCTAGAATTATTTACTACAGTAAAGCAATGAACTGTGGGTATTTAAATTTTCTGCAGAGAATTTACTTTGTACGTATTCATCTACCTCTTTATTAATTATTTTTGCTTTGCCATCATACTAATTTCACTATTAATTAAGGTAACTTAATATAATAACCACTTTGAATTTATTACTTAAGTAATGCTATCATATTTTAATATTATAGAATTTGCTTTACATTGATTGAGAAGAAAGTGCTGAGACCTGTAGGCTGCTTCTTTGTTGCAGCAATTATATCTGTTAGGAAATACTGACTCGGGTAGACAAGAGATCACTATGGGCTTTAGAATCACAATACACTTACTATTTTATGTGCATGTTTTTTGTCAAGAAATCACACCATATTTGTCCCCAAAAATTTTTATTTGATGTAATGTTTATGTAAACTTAAATTTTTTGCTCAGTGGTTAGATGCAGTCTAGATGTCATGACCAAGAAGGCCGTTGATGTCTCAGCATTACATATGTATTTTATCATTGTGTTACAGTTTG